>MU831707.1:0-116958 GCA_029204225.1 Diphasiastrum complanatum
ATTACATACAAGATGGATGGGACCGTTATAAAGTCATAGAAGTTTTTAATAATTGATCACTTCAGTTAGCTGATCTCCAAGGACATTTACTTGACACTCGAGTAAATGGTTCAAGGGTGAAGCACTATTATGACTAATATCCGGTGCATCATGTTCACCGAAGGTTGCGAAAATGCCGAAACCAGCATGTACATTTTGCGAAAATACCGAAACACGACACCTTTGCTACATTTCTATATTATTCTGCAAAAAACCCGACACTATATTGGAATATGGTGTATTGAGTGAATTCACCATTTTTTTTTTGAAATACGGAAATTGCGACACGTACCTTCGCATTTTTTGGGATTTTCTACCTTCCGACATCTTCGTATTTTTCGCATTTTTAACAAATGAAAATCTTCGCTTTGACTTACTAAGCAAAGCATTCGTGTATTTTGTTTATTTATTTATTTCTTTTTAGGACTAGACACTTTATTATTGAGTATGTACCTTCAAAATGAAGGACACGCTTCCATTCAATATTAGTCTAATCCACCGAAATACCATCAATACGCCTAAAATCTCAAACACTTCAGTTGTTGTCGCTACCACTTTCCATCCCTCTTGCTCTCCAATTTCTGAATTGTTGAGATCAAGCTCTTTTCTGCCATCACTAGTTTACAACTGCAAGCACCATGGCGATTGTATTCAAAATGCACCCAAAGCCAGTGATACCAGTATTACAACCACTAGCTGTTCGAGCGCGAATTGAAGGTCTTCTTCAATTTAACCCATCACTAATTTTTACTGATTTATGTTATGAGTTGATCCGCAATTTGGGCCATTGTCTAGTACAGAAGGAAATAGGGATGCAGAACCGGAAGCAGAGGACACTGTTGATCAAGAGCAGAATCAGGGTGATATACCCCAAGAGCCAGCACCACAAGAAGCAAAATAGCTTCCTGATGACCAGCAGGGCAGCGAAAGTGACATCGAGGCACCAATTCTCGATGCCAAATTATATCAAAAGATTTTTGGAACACTACTGCCGGATACGCGGGCAACTATTCAGCATCTTGCCAGCTTGGCGAAGGTATTCAGGAAGCTTGGATCAAAGTATGAAAGAGTCCAAGAAGACCTAATCCAGAGAAATACAGAGAAGAAGAAAAGATTGAGTTGTTCTATAAAAACGAAGAACTTGAAGCGGCCCAAACAGAGCTAAGCAGGAAGGACATAGAGCTTGAAGTAGCAAAAGGAAGGCAGGATGCTACGCTCGAAGTATTGGAATAAATGTAGGAGCAGTCCAATGCCTTCGAAAGCGAAAACATATCGCTTAGACAACAAATTCAGACTCTGTAGGCTACTTTGTAGGAGGAGAGATGTATTCAATCTACTCTCCAGAATAGTAATGCGGAGCTGAGTAACAAACTCAGCAGTGCTCATGACTCAATTGCCCAACTGCAAAATTCTACAGAAATGTTAAAAAAAGACAATCAAATATACAAGAGACAGGCCAAAGAGGCGGTTCTATGGCGAATCAGCGTTGAAGTCACATTAGATGCTTGCGTATCTCATGGCAGGTACAGAATTGACCCAGTAGCATGGAAGGGAATTCATGATAAGATGATCCAAACTTTCCAGCTGCAATATCTGTAACCGCAGATGATTGCTTATGGAAAATTGAAGGAAGAGTTGGAAGAGGCCAAATTTCAATCGGGCCAAATGCAGATTTATGACGCGGAAGAACCAGCACAATGCCAAGATCAGGAGACGCAGACAGATGAGCCAGCTTAGGTTATGTCAGAAAAGGCCATCCAAACGGATACCATCTGCAGGCAAGTCCAAAAGGATCAGAAGACACAGACCGAATCCAAGGAGGCTGCGAAGGTACAAACTGCTGAAGACCAATCTGAGACGTTAAGCATTATTCCATATCAAGCTCAGACGTCACCAAGTGGAGCGGTTGTAAAGAAGAACAACTAACATTCTTTCTTCTACCCTTTTGTAGTCCAGATGTCCAATGGAGAATGGATTACCTTTTTTTACCTAAACTTTTTTGGTTACACAAAAGAACAATGGAAAAACCGTTGGACTTTTTCTAACATAAATACTCTTTGGGCCAAACTAATTGTGCATCAAAAAGGAATCCTAGCCATTGCCATTGTTCAGAATAAGTTCAATGTGCAAATTAACTGCGTCCATGTGGTCGCATGATCCTTGTATATATACATTTTAGAATACCTAAGAACAATTAAAAATAATATTTTTTCAGCTCTGGATGAGTATTTGAATAAGTTAGAATCAATTAACATTTTTGATGTGAAGGAAATTGTCTCTAACTCTAAATCAGTTTCTTTCCAAGTTTCTCATCAGTTACTATTCCCTGATCTGTGGGAAATTTACATAGATTGGGAAGCTAACTATTCTTGTTATTTGGAAGAAGTAAAACCAAATAATATACTTCGCTCCCCTAATCCAATAACCAGATCATATTACACTTACAACCATGTAAATATTGCTTCCCTTATTTCGTATGCCCTTTTGTCTGTTCAACAACTGTACATTAAAGCAAAATTTTCCGAATATACATATGCTGCCCTTTCACTAACTGTCCCTTCTGACGAGATGTCTGAAATCCTGACTGAGGATAGTTGGTACATGCATCTTGTTAATAATACATTAATTGATAACCCTCTCGCACCAATGGGCAATCAAGGAATGGGGGGTTATCCAAACTTGTCATTTCAAGAAGACTATAATCAGAAGAACAATTATTTCCTAGCAACAAAAGGAATGACATTGGAGCAAGTAAATGAAGAGAACGAAGCTTGAGCCAAGGCCATTTTTCACAACAAGCCAGCCAGCCGAAAGTGACAGAGAAGGATGTAAATCAGTTGTTTGTGAGCCGCTGCACAGCTGAGGAAGGGGATATGTGTGAAGAATTGAAAAAGATTATCTATGTTAGATATAGGGGTCTTATGTTTTTTACATCAAGCATCTAGGTGTAGGATGTTGATAGGAATAAATTTGGCATAGATGGCAAATTATGCATTTCCACTTGTAATGCCACTATTGAGCCAAAATAGAGTAAGAGGCTAAACACTTGCTAATTAGAGTGTAGACAAGTGTAAAGTTTTTGTTTGATGAATTCCAAGAGGTCCAATAGGATTTAGAGGTGGAACCTTGTGAGGTCCAATAGGAAATTGAGGTGTGCTTGAATATAGTCCAATAGAATTAAGAGCTGCATAGATCAATGATCCAATAGGATCAAGAGGTGACAAAATATGGTCCAATCATAGTTAAGCATAGTGGTAGCTCGTGGACATACTAGTATCATTGTACTCCTCATTTTGAAGTTAATTGATTTGGTGATTTCATGGATTTCTAGCTTTCTCTCTCTACCCGAGAGCTCTTGATGCATTTTCTCTCTCTACCCGAGGAGAGCAGCTTGTTTTTACTTAGATTATTTTTTGAATACTTCCCACACGTGTGAGTGAGAGTTGGAAGTGATTGAATGCATGTAGTAGTGTGTTTTTGCCATAGGATTCAAGATTGATCTTGAATCTCAATATAGTCTTGATCTTGGTGCATCTACACACCTTAGGAGATCACAAGTACATGTAGTGGACAGTCCACACGTGTGAAATTCAACATGGTATCAGAGCCTACCTAAGGTTACCATGCATTTTGATCCATCTAAGTGAAAAATTTTCATCAATCTTGAGCTAGAAGTTGTCAAGGCCCATTTTCCTAGCTATCTTGTTCAATCTTGGATCAAAAGAGATCATAAGGACATTGATTGGATCTGACCTGGTACTGTACGGAATCAGGTGCTCAGACACGTGTGAGGAACATCCAATTTCAGTTTGGAAGTTCTCTCTCATGTTTGATCCATTTATCTTGCTTGATAGCTTGTTTTGAAGCTATTTTTGTCTAGTTTCTGTTGCAATCCAGTTTCATTCATTTGGTTGTGCCAATCGAAAGTTATAAGATTTTGAAGAGGGTTAGGTAGGGCACCTAGACCTGGGTGGACACATTTGGTTTGGTCAAGAGATTGCTTGGTTGATCCAAAATCACAGTTGTATGCTTGCCAATCTCATCTATATGTGATCTAGGCACTGTTTTGAGATCTTAGCCATTTTGTTTCATGTAATATTATTGTATTTGAGTCAAATTTGGTTTCTTAGTGTATTTCACACGTGCTAAGAGTGTTAGATCCTAACTTTGCCTATACTCCATCATTTGATGTGAAATAGATCTTGTTTTAGAGAGATTTGAGTAGCTAGTGAGAATCAATTCACAAATTGTTGTAAGATCTGTCATAGGAGGAGATAGTACTCAATTATTGGATCCTATTGAAAGTGTGTAACAACATTTATTGTTCATCATTTGAGTTTTCTTCACTTCAAATGTCTTCAATGGGTTCATCCTTGTTGGAACCAAGTGAAAGATTGACCACTTCAAATTATTCAATTTGGAAAATGAGGATGGAGTCCATCTTGATCCTTCAAGACGTGATGGACATAGTTCTTGGCCTTGAAGAAGAACCACAAGTTCTTCAAGAGGTTCAAAAATACAAAAAGAGAGCTAGGATGGCTCTCCACTACATTAAGATGAATGTCTCTAATGAGATATTGAGGGAGATAGGTACTTGCACAACAGCCAAAGAAGCTTGGGATTGTCTCAAGACTATCTATGAGGCTAAGAATACCTCTAGGCTTCTCACTCTTAGGAATCAAATCTTTCAAAGTAGCCAAAAGAGTGATGAGAGTGCATCTAGTTATGTTTTGAGAGTAAAAGATAATCATAGAGAGCTTGCTTGAATTGGTGATTCCATCAATCAAAATGAGCTAGTTCAAGTCATTCTCAATGGCTTGAGAAGTGAATTTGATAAATTTGTTCAATCCTATGCCATTAAGGAGGAGCTACCAAGTTTGGAGGCTCTCCAAAGTGTGCTAATTTCAGAAGAATCAAGACAAGAGTACAAGCTCTTGAGGATGGACAAGCTTTCTCTCACTCATAATGATGGCAAAGCTCTCTTTGCCAAGGATAAGCACAAAGAGAGGAGCAAGAACCAACATCAACAATCCTCAAGCAAGGACAAAGTCAAATCCAAAGACAAAGATGAGGAGGAAGATGATTCCTCTAATGCTTCATCATACAAGCTCAAGAAGAAGAAGAAGATCAAGTGCTTTTATTGTGGCAAGAAAGATCATTATGCCACCAATTGCTTCACAAAGAAGAATCAACTCAAGCAAGCCAATATTACCAATGAGAAGGAAGACACTATTGCAAGTGATGGAGAGGGATCTCTTATGGTCTCTAAATTCTCATCTACTCCTTTCAAGAAGGACGGCCTATGGTATATTGATAGTGGAGCCTCTTCACATATGTGTAGCTCCAAGGACTCTTTCTCTTCTATTGCACCTTATGATGGAGTGAAGAAATCAATATACACTGCAAATGATTTTGAATGTCCTATTGAAGGCATAGGGAACATTCCCTTGAAGCTTGCATCCTCTAAAGTTCTTTCTCTCTCTAGAGTTCTTTATGTACCTAAGCTTACCAAGAATCTTATTAGTGTTGGCCAATTGCTTGATAATGGTCTTGATGTAAAATTCAATGTTGATACTTGCACTATCAAGAAGAATGATGAGATACTTGCAGTAGGATCTAGATTTGGTGGCATCTATAAACTAGATCCAAATGAGTATGTCAATGCTTGTAATGTTGCTCTTGTGAACAAGCTCTCTATGGAGGAATTATGGCATAGGAGGTTGGGACATCCCAACTACAAATCCATGCTCTCTATGATCAAAGAATCCAAAGCTATTGGCTTGCCAAAGTCATTCTCCAAGAAGATCAAGCCTTGTGAGGCCTGTGCTATTGCTAAATCTCACAAAAAGCCATTTACAAGATCTTCTATCAAAAGCAAGCATCCTTTGGAGTTAATCCACTCGGATGTGCATTTCTCATCAACTACAAGCAAGGGAGGAGCACTTGTTTTGTTACTTTCATTGATGATTACACAAGATTCACTTGGATATATCTTCTTGCTTCAAAATCTATGGTGTTTGATCATTTCCTTATTTTCAAAGCTTATGTAGAGAAGCAATTCTCATTCAAGGTTAAAGCTCTTAGAAGTGATGGAGGTGGTGAATATATCTCCAATAAATTTCAAGATTTTTGTGAGCTTGAAGGCATTAAAAGAGAGTTTTCTTGTGCCTACTCTCCATCTCAAAATGGAGTGGCCGAGAGAAAGAATAGATCTCTATGTGAATGTGCAAAATATATGAGAATTGAGGCATCTTTGCCCAAAGATTTTTGGGGAGAAGCCATTAACTGTGCAAATTATCTTTGCAATAGGCTCCCACATATAGCTCTTGGAGGAAAGTCACCATATGAAATCTTATTTTTGAAGAAGCCTAAGGTTGATCACCTTAGAGTTTTTGGATGCTTATGCTTTGTCCATATTCCCTTGGAAACAAGGAAGAAGGAAGATCCTAGTGCATGCAAAGGGATCATGGTTGGATACTCATCCACCAAGAAGGCCTATAGAGTCTTTATACTCTCTACTTCTCAAGTTATTGAAAGTAGAGATGTTGTCTTTCATGAAGATCAACACTCATCATTTGAAGAGGCCGAGATCAAGAAATCTATGGATGCATCATCAATTATTGATTTTGAAGACAATCCTGATGTGATGGGGTCGAGATTTGAAGAAGACTCTCCTCGGATTTTTTCACCAAGAAGATCCATGAGAGATAGATCCGAGCCTAAGAGGCTCTCATATGTTGACAAAGGCAAACAAGTGGATCTTGATTCCACTAATTATGTTTTTTATGTCTCTCATGAAGAGCCAAAGAATGTACAAGAGGCACTCAATACCAAGGAGTGGTATGATGCCATGAAGCAAGAGTATGATGCATTGATCACCAACAATACTTGGGAGCTTGTGGATCCTCCTTCCAACAAGCATGTGATTGGTTGCAAGTGGGTATTTCGGATCAAGTTCAATCATGATGGCATTATCAACAAGCATAAAGCAAGATTATGTGCCAAAGGATTTGCTCAAATCCATGGTCTTGATTATGAGGAGACCTTTGCACCCGTTGCAAAGATGGTGACAATAAGAATTCTTATTTCTCTTGCTTGTTTTTTCAAGTGGAAGGTGTTCCAATTAGATGTATCCAATGCTTTTCTAAATGGTTATCTTGATGAGGAGATCTATATGGAACAACCTCAAGGATTCATCAAGGATGAGTCCAAAGTGTGCTTGCTCTTCAAAAGTCTTTATGGACTCAAGCAAGCACCAAGATCATGGTATTCAAGACTTAATTCTTTTCTTATCTCACTAGGATTTACTCTTAGTGACTATGATCCTTCCATGTATCTAAAGTTTGTTGATAGCAATATTGTCATTCTTCTAATTTATGTTGATGACATTATTCTTTGTGGAAGTTGTATCAAGCTAGTTGATGAAACCAAGCTAGCACTTGGATGTGAGTTTAAAATGCAAGATCTAGGAGAGATACATTACATCCTAGGCCTAGAAATTGATTTTTATGAAAATCATGTCTTTATATGCCAATCTAGATATGCTCACTCTATGTTGAAAAAATTCCATATGGAAAATTCTAAGAGCATAGATACTCCAATGGAGCAAATTGTAAAAGATCCTAATAAAGGTGATGAAAGATCCTTTGAGGACATCACACTTTTTAGGAGTCTTGTAGGATCCTTGATTTGGCTTACCATTACTAGGCCCGATCTTAGTTTTTGTGTGCACAAATTGAGTCAATTTATACAAGATCCTAAGATCCATCATTGGAAGATGGCCAAGAGGATTCTAAGATATGTATCTTCATCTTGTGATTATGGTCTACTCTATAAAAGTGAAGATCTATCCATTATTGGCTACTCGGATTCGGACTTTGCAAGTGACAAGATGGATCGAAAGTCTATTAGTGCATACACTATCTTTCTTGGAGGCAATCTAATATCTTGGCTTTCCAAAAAGCAAGATACTATATCTCTCTCTTCATGTGAGGACGAGTACAAAGCACTCATTACAACTACCAAAGAAGTGCTTTGGATCAAGAGGTTATTAATGGAACTAAAGTGCATCAAGGAGGATGATCTACCAATGATCAAGTGTGATAACATCTCGGCCCAAGCTCTTGCCAATAATCCCATATTTCATGCAAGAAGCAAGCACATAGAAGTGGCACACCATTTTGTGAGAGAAAAGCTTATTGGAGGAGAAATCTATTTGGAGCATGTCAACTCGTCCTCTTGTATTGCCGATCTACTCACCAAGCCTTTGAGCAAAAGTGCGTTCATCAAGCATAGATCTAATCATGGAGTTATATCAAGATCAATGCTCAAATCTTTTTTATCAAGATCTCTCATGGTAGTAGCCCTCCCGCCTGTCAACAAGGGTTAGAATGTTGGATAGGTACCTAACTATGTAAAGTTGCTACTTTTAGATAGTTCTCTATTTGTTATACTAACACGACTGTGAAGAATTGAAAAAGATTATCTATGTTAGATATAGGGGTCTTATGTTTTTTACATCAAGCATCTAGGTGTAGGATGTTGATAGGAATAAATTTGGCATAGATGGCAAATTATGCATTTCCACTTGTAATGCCACTATTGAGCCAAAATAGAGTAAGAGGCTAAACACTTGCTAATTAGAGTGTAGACAAGTGTAAAGTTTTTGTTTGATGAATTCCAAGAGGTCCAATAGGATTTAGAGGTGGAACCTTGTGAGGTCCAATAGGAAATTGAGGTGTGCTTGAATATAGTCCAATAGAATTAAGAGGTGCATAGATCAATGATCCAATAGGATCAAGAGGTGACAAAATATGGTCCAATCATAGTTAAGCATAGTGGTAGCTCGTGGACCTACTAGTATCATTGTACTCCTCATTTTGTAGTTAATTGATTTGGTGATTTCATGGATTTCTAGCTTTCTCTCTCTACCCGAGAGCTCTTGATGCATTTTCTCTCTCTACCCAAGGAGAGCAGCTTGTTTTTACTTAGATTATTTTTTGAATACTTCCCACACGTGTGAGTGAGAGTTGGAAGTGATTGAATGCATGTAGTAGTGTGTTTTTGCCATAGGATTCAAGATTGATCTTGAATCTCAATCTAGTCTTGATCTTGGTGCATCTACACACCTTAGGAGATCACAAGTACATGTAGTGGACAGTCCACACGTGTGAAATTCAACAATGTGGAGTCTCATGATCTCAGATTATCCAAGTTTTGTCATATATTGTAAAAAAATTTCAATTTCTATATATGTAAATGTGCTATAGTGCCTAAATTCATGTAAAGGCCTAATTGCACCTTGTAATTTCATATTTAGAATAGAAGTTGCGACGTTCTATAAGAGACGCAGTAGTAGTTCAGAACTGACATTTTGACGGTTCGTAAACGACGTTGAGGCTGAAGAATGTTCCTATAAGGACAACACTATGTGCTATTGTACACACGCATTTCTACGCAGTGCTGAGTATCAATAGAGAGTGAAGAGCAAGTTTCTATAGCTTGAGCATTCTTTCCCTCTGCTATCTTTCATAGAATTACTTCTTATCATTTGTGCGAATACACTCTATATGATCTGTGATTGATTGTGATACTGTTCTGTTTGCGTCACACACATTTCTCAGGTCTTACTGAATTTCAGTTACTCTAACATGGATTTTCAGGCGACACCAACAAGTAACAATTCTGACTAATGGGTGCAGGGAATTAGCCGAAGCTGTTAAGCATAACTTTTAGCAGAACTTCCTTCAATTCTGAATGAGCTATCTGTTCAGATAATGAGATTGTTTGATGTTTTGTTTTGTTTGCTTCCTGCGATAAGAACTAATACTCTGTGTTTGATTAAGAAGAATCTTTAGCCAATGTGAATCCCTCCATTCTTGTGACTCCATAGCTTCTTCAAAGCAACTTGGCTCATCAAACATAGAAGCTAGAAAAGTGTAAGAGGTAAGTGAATGAAGATCTTCCCTTTGTTCACCTTTGTCAACATAGGTGAGCCTTGAGGGCTCGGCCTTCCTTCTTGTAGATATCCTTGGAGTCCTTGGATCTTGAGATGGATCTTCAAGATCTTGATCAAATGTAGGCTCCTCCTCAAACCTTACAAGATCCTTGACATAAGATGGATTAGAAGCTTTCTCATTCAACTTGTAGTAGTTACCTTCATCAAAAGTAACATCTCTACTCACTAAAGTCTTCTTAATGATTGGATTATAGACTCTAGTTCTCTCTTAATGCCATTGGATTTACAAAACTCTATCATCTTGGTGGAGATATACTCTCCACCATTATCACTCCTCAATACTTTAATTCTAGCATCAAGTTGATTTTCAACTAGAGTTTTGAGCTTAACAAAAGCTTCAAACACTTTACTTTTGGAATCCAAAATTTCAATCCAAGTGTATCTAGAGTAATCATCAACAAAAGATACATACATAGATGGACCTCCATTAGATTCTTGAGAAAAAGAGTGCACATCACTATGAATAAGATCTAATGCTTTTGTAGATCTAGTGGAAGAGATATCAAAAGGTAGCTTGTGTGCCTTTGAGAGGCTACAAGCTTCATAACTTTTTCCACACTTTGAGAGTGTCTTTGGAAGGCCGAGAGCAAGATCCTTGGTGCATAGCATCTCCATAGATTTGAAGTTGGGGTGGCCCAACCTCTTATGCCAAATCTCCAATTGATTGAGCTCCTCCTTCACCATGTTCACACTTCCAAGAAAAACATTAGCATCTAGCTTAAAAAGCCTTCCTTGCTTGAATCCCTTTACAATGCAAGTATTATTCATCATTATGGAGCAAACACCTTGCTTAAAATGGACATCTAAGCCATCATCCATCAATTGTCCTACACTTAACAGATTCTTAGTGAGTGTAGGAACATAGAGTACATTATCAAGATCTACTCTTTTAGAGGATCCAATACTTAAGGGAATAGTTCCCACTCCACCTATTCTATATTCTTGATCACTTGCTGTTAGAATAGACTTTTTACAACCTACAAAAGGTACAAGAGTTGAGAAAAAATCTTTTTGGAATGTCATGTGGGAACTAGCCCCACTATCAATCCACCATGTGTCATTGGAGTAGCTCTTTGATGTTGATGTAGAAGCCATCAATGATGAATCCACTTCATCCTCATCTTTCTCAAGAGTGAGGTTGCCTTGTTTGCTCTCTCCTTGTGCATTCTTCTTCTTGAAACACTTGGATGCAAAGTGCCCCTTCTTTCCACAAAAGAAGAACTTGAGTTTGGCTTTGTTCTTCTTTCCACCTTTGGAGCTTGATGGTTGATCATCATTCTTGGTCTCCTTGTGTTGGATCTTCTTCTTTGACTTTGCCTTTCCCTTGCTTGAGAAGTTGGCCTTCTCATCACCATCATGCAACTTCAAGGATCCAACCCTTTGCTTGACATGAAGGATCCTACTCTCCTCGGCCACAAGCACAATATGGAGCTTGTCAATGGAAGGTAGTGCATCTTGAATAGCAAAGCTTTGTACAAGATTGGAGAACTCATCTCCAAGACCATTCAAAATGATTTGAACAAGTTTATCATCATGAATACCCTCACTAATGATGGAAAGTTCTTTGTTGAGAGATTTTATTCTCAAGACATACTCTTGAGCACTCTCATCACTTCCTGTAATGCTTTGAAGAACTTTGTTTCTAATCATAAGCACTCTAAAGGTATTTTTGGATTCATAAATCCCTTTAAAGTAGTTTCATGCCTCCTTGGCCGAGGTACAAGATGCCACTTCCTTTAGAAGTTCATTACTAACATTTTCAACCAATGTAATGCTAGTCTAGCTCTCTTTTTGTACCTCACTAGACCTTGCCCTCCTTGAGGTTCTTCTTCCTCACATATGACAAGATCAAACATATCTTGGAGCACAAGTAGTGACTCCATTCTTACTTTCCAAGTTGAATAATTATTAGAATTTAGCCTTTCACTAGCCTCAAGAAGATAGGCTCCAATTGAACCCATTCTATCTAGTAACAAGTACAACAAATGTACTATTCAAAGGCTCTCCCTTCTTCCTTTCTCAGAATTTAGCTAAAATGCTACTCTCTTGAATCTCACTAGACCAAGAAGCAAGATCTATAATGATCTTGAACTCAAAAAGATTTGGAAAAAGGTATTCTACACAATCTATTCACTTAGAAGCTTGGATTTGACTCTTGGAAGTGCCAATGCCTTCCAATGGTGTTTAGAATGGTTTTAGTTTCACTCTTGAACTAAATAACATAAGACTCAAATTCTCTTTCAGAGATTTGTAGGTTTAATAAGCTTCTAACACCATTTACTCATCAGATCTATGAAGGAAACAATGGTTTTTCATAAGCACATCACTAGCTTCACTCTACACAACTTGTTTGAAGCTCAAATATTGAAAAAACACAAAGTTTTGGTGAAAGTACAACTCCAACAGCCTCTCACACGTGCGAGAAGTACATCTGAACTTTCCACACTAATCTGGACCTCAACATTACAAAGTAAACTATTAGAAAAGGTTGCCCTCCTTCAAAATGAATCTAGCACCAATGCTTTCACCAAAATGAAGATTTTTGGATCATCAACTAAGCTCTTTGACTTGGCTCTGATACCATGTCAAAACTCAGAGTTTAAAAACTGAATTTGATCTACAAATGATCACAAAGAGTGATTGGTAGCTTGGGATCTTGATCTATATCAAGACTAGCTTCCAAATCTAGCTTCTACTTGACAATATTGGTGATTCCAAGCAAGAACAATAGAAAATGATGATCCACGGCTTCACACAAGTACAGCTACTGTACGGCCTGATAATAGAGAAATAGTTTACTAAACATATACTTAGCATTCATCCACAAAAAAAGTGCTTAAGAGAGTGAAAAAACAAAGATTGCTTCACAAACAAGATTTTTCATCATTAGCTCAATAATGGATCCATCATGGATCAAGTACAAAATCACAATAATCTCTCTCGAAGTTGCACCCAGCACGTGTGGGACAACTCATTGTACTCATCCATATCCACTTTGGATAAGATCTATCAAGTTTGCCACATCATCCATTGGTGGTTTGTGTTGACCTTCTAGATTCCTACAATCTAGGACCTAACTCCTATAATTTAGGAGATGTCATATTAGACTCAAATGAAAGCTAATCAAAATGGATCTGAATATTAAAAGTGTCATTTCACACGTGTGGACAGGTCCTCACACGTGTGGATCCACATAGATGTCAAAATACATCAAAAACCATGTGAAAATTGCTTAATTCTAACAATTTTCGGGGGGTGGATTTATCTAAATCTATAAGGGGATCATTATGAATTTTTTACAGCATGATTAGTATTCCTTTTGATCTTCCCAGCAAGCTATCAGACTTATAAATTGGTGGGTGGAGGCTTAAGTTTCAATTCCATCAAGTTTGAGACTATTTTGACTTCTATAAATAAAAAAATGATGGTTTTCAGCCCATACTGCTTCATAGGATCTGTATGAAGGCTTCAGGGAATTGTAATTGACAATTGAAGACTATTGGTAGATGGCCAAAGAACTATGGGAAATAGTCGCTGGAGTCGAACTACTTCCCAATGTCGATGAGCAAGCCATATCTAAATGGAAGCTCAGGGATGGCAAGTGTTATGGCCATATTCAGTAAAGGACATGGAATAGTCCTAATATGGTAGACCGGCCCTCCAATGTTCAATATTATTGGTCACATCAAGATTTAATTCCACATCAAGGCCTGTTGATGACTAATGACCTTCAGAGGACCTAGACACTCTATTTGAGACATATGAAGTAGTGCATGTACGTGTGTCGGATATAGGCAGGAGGAACGCATAAAGAGTTGTGACTTATTTATAGTTGACCTGCATGGGAATTGCATGGGTTCATGCATAGGATCCTACTCCTCCATTAGGAGAAATATGGGCTCAAAATGGGCCCTTTAAGAAATTTCACTTTAGAGAGAGGTTACATAGAGAGAGAATGAAAATCGGTAACTTCTGGTCACCGTTTTCCGAGTTTTCAGCCTTGTCTGACATTTAACTAGTATGGTTAACTTCATATAATAGTTAGTTAAGCATGAGATGTAATAACTTCTCTTCATGCTCATTCCAAAATCCGGGACTAGAGCTTTAAGACTGAAAATCTTGGTGTGCTCAATGCAAAAACTGAAGTGGGAGAGGCAGAACTTTTGAAATCACTGTATGCTTATAGTGAAATATGAGGCGGGATGATTTTTCAATGAGACATAAACATTACAAAAGTAAGTAATGCTAGATCTATTCATATTGATTTACTGTAGTTTGATTCATTTACATGATTGTAGCTTTAACAATGGCATTGTTCCATTTGCATGTTGCTCTTCCGATGGAATGCACTCCAATTATTAAGAAAAATACGAAAGTTGTAGAGAATGCTGCTACAATAGTTAGAGAATTGAGAATGAATAATCATGTGAATATAGATTTGTAGGTGGATGGATCAATTTATCCTAATGATCCAGCTACCAATTTGTGTCCAGATTTTAAGTCCGTAACTCATCTTCTCAGATATGTATGTGAAGGAAATAGCGGATTACTTGGATATTGTCAAAGGTTGCGTGATATTGGAATGCATAGCATATCTCGTCTTAATCAACAATTACAGCTTGCTAATCAACAATTGCAAAGTGCAAATCAACAATAGCTTCATTATGTGCAACACACTAGTACTGAAAACAATGCACTCAAGAATGCTATGTCAGAGTTGAATGCTACTGTCAATACTCTTCGGGGATCAAATTAAAAAATGTTAGAATCCATGGAAAAGTTGCGATCTGAGAGTTTAAAATATGTGGTTGATATAAAAATTATCAATAAGGCAATGATGAAGAGGAAGAGAAAGAGAGTACCGATGAAGAAAATTGATGACTTATCTACACATAGCGACAATCAGAAAAAAAGAATTCGAGCATTCAAGTGTGTTGTCATATAAACTATTTATTTGATTTGTATATGTCATTTAAGTTTGATTTGCACTTGATAACATGGATTATTTATTTATTAAACATAATTTGAGTTTCATATGTTTGTTGCAGATCATGTTTGGTGGCAAAGAACTATTTAACATATCGTTCATGCATTGGATCATTTTTAAGTCATGTTTTACCAAGAAAGTTAGCAAAGGAAATGATAAAAAATGCTCGGTTTAAAAAAATGAAATATGAAATTGTAGAGACTGTTTTGATTAAGGTTCAATCATACTTGGATGCGAATGTGATACAAGGTGCATTTGATGTATCTGGAATTAGCAGAAATGCTCATTCTACTTTTTTTAGAATAGTTAAAGAAGCTTTTTCCCAAGTGATGGTGAAGAAAATTTATCTTCCGCGTCCATATCGGGTAAGATTAGCTCTTACCTGCACAAGAGAAATTGTTTTAGTTAATATATTTTATGAAACTGATTCACTTAGAAATAGAAAAGAAGAAATATTTTTATATGGCATAACGTACATTTACACCATTCAATCAAAATTGATAGTACTGAGGTAGATCACATTGCAACATGTCTAGTTCTGATCGAATGTGATTGAGACACCAATATTCCTCGACCTCAACCATTGCAAAAATGTTGTCATTTCTTTTCACTGTTATCTGAAGTTGCTCTTGAGAGTTTATACTAAAATCTTGATCAAGTGGCTTCCAAACATTTTTGTATTTAACCCATCTTCTATAATACAACAGCAAAGTGAGCATTTGTTTTTCGATGTGATATCTAAATGTCATGGATGAGTAACATACTCTGCACTCAACTTGCTGATTTTGTTTTGTATCCCAACCATCATCCAACAACTCGGCGATTATATCAACACTCAAGTCCTTACAAATAAATATTGTTTTTGTTCTCCAAACATTGCATTTGGAAAAAAAAAAATCAACAAAAATAGTAAAAGGTAGATACCAACTTAATCTATTATTTTTTGATCCAGTGCTACATTTTAATATATTACTCTGACTTTCAATATATAGCCTAGATCGAAAACTTTCTAAAATTGCTGCATCAGGAGAAATCCATTCCTCACTCAAAAAATCTGGTAGAGGATATGGCTCTAATCTACCAACTAAACCATTTTTATCAGGAAAATAGGTGTGATCATAAAAAAAAACTCCTGAATCTATCAAGATCCATTGATATTTTAGATATATTCTTGGTATCCATTGATCTTTTGCATTTTTTTCATTGCAAATATTGATTGCATCAATGGTTCCTCTTGGTCTTCGTTTATGTGTAGCCATTAGTCGAAAATACAAGTACACAAGCTGAGAACGGAGAGAATGTAGAGATTGTGAGGTAAACCTAAGAATGACAATCCAAAATAAGAGATAGAATGAAGAAAATGAGAGGTATACCTATGAATGACAAGAAGTTTCTAAACTACAAGGATTAGTTAACCACAGTTTATGACTATTGACGTCAAATCAACCTCGAGTGGACAATGACGGGCATCATAAGAGTATTCGGGCAGTAACTGTGGTCCAATCACAATTGTTTGTTCTGCCCAGCGGGATATTTGAAAATCACAAAAATTTGGTCGGGAAAGTTAAATACAATTTCAGTCCGTCAACCACTGTTACAGTTCATCACAGATGGACACCATTCATTGGGACACATAAGCATTGAAAGTGTGCAAAGTCAAAAATAGCATCTTGACAAAGGTCCCATTTTGAGTTCTAATATCCCCTAATGTATATATTGAGGTAGTGATTATTCCGTCGACGACTTTGGTCTAGGTTACCAGTTGAGCTCTTCTCCTCTTGCTATCACATGGCTTGGGGGCTAGATCTAGGAGAATTCTCCAAGAGGGATCTAGGATTGGTTGGGTGGTTTTGCTCCACAGTCTCTCTCTTGTGTTTTCCTATCCTCATTTTAGGAATTTTTTCTAGTGGCCTTTACATTGGTATCACAGCTCAGCTAAGATGCGATTTTGAATGGGATCGAGACAATTTCTACATCAAATTGGAATTGGAACACACTTGGATTCACATCCTAGAAGGAGTGCTATTTTTTCAAGGGAAATTGGGTTTGGATTCACTAATTCATGGTGATGCATGTTTTTCAAACTTGGTGGTAGAGTGCTCTTCTCCTTGTTTGATTTTTTCAGAGATGTTATGCATTAGGGAAGAACTCATTCTTATTTTCTCTGAAGCCTTGAAAAAGTTTCCATTTGAAGTAGAATGATTTGCATGAGGAGATCCACTTTTTAGTCTAAATCTGTTTTCTAAATGAACAATTTGCATGAATCCATAATGTTTGGATTGATAGATTCAGATTAATAGCAGATGGTTTATTGATAGATTGGTGGTAATCAATGTATCCTGAATGAATAAACTAATTGTTGCTGAAAATTTTGAATTTAATGTTTGCATGTAGAGGATTTAAGCTTTTTACTAGACTGATCCTCTTGTGTTTCATGCAAATCTGAAAAACATAGAATGGAAATGGTAAGTTTTCCATTCTCTGGAAAAAAAAATATAGATTCGGATTAAGTGATGCATGCAGTTGAACCCATGTGAAGCCTTTCTTGGAATGTTGTTCGTTGCCCCTGAATAGTGTAAACCTGCAGTAACAAATAACTAGATGTTTGAATAGAGGTAACCCTGCAGTAGATGCTCTCAGTTTGCTCTCTGCCAAATATTATAGAGTGCAGGTGCTAGTTTTTGACTAGTGAGTGTCCATGCTTCTCCCCTTGTGATGGATAATAGACCTATTGGATTCTTGAAAAACGGTTGTAGATCCAAAATAGTGTTTTGAACCTGATGGTTGGATCAATCGTGAAGCCATGGTTGATTCGATCTGCCTAGAAACAAAACCATTTCCCAGTGAAGGTCGCAGGGGAGTGCTATGTGATGATCTTCTAAACTCGTTCTGTGAAGACTTGTGGCAGCCATGAAACATGTAGTTTTCAGTGATGGCTGGCGGTGGGGAATCTGCTCCTTTGTTGGATGTTGAATCGTGGAATTCGAGTCAGCATGAATAATTACTGCATGGCATGATTTTTTCCTATTTCCGATTGATCTCTCTCTTTTACTTATGTTGGTGGTCGCTATTTTAGCATACTTTTGGAATTAGAAGGATGAGCGGCTGTGAGGAGAAAAGATGAGGGTTATTTTGATCTTTTGCAGTAGACCGTGGGAGAAGAGGAGCGAGTGCAGGGATAACCTATACCTAGTAGTGATGGGGTGACCGGCTCATCGATGGTTGCTAACTTTCGATTCGATTCCCTATTTGGAGAATCCATTGTTTGGTGTAGCAGATGCGGCTGCATTGGCCGTGAGTGATTTTTTCATTCTTTTTCTGAAATTTTGATGCACAATCATATCAGATAGAATTCGCCTAGACCCATTTTCACTGTGTACGATTCATTTATCACCTTCGTGAATTTCAATACAACATCGGACCTTCCTGAAATAGAAAAAATCACTTTTCTCATCAGATTCTCATTGACAGAATTCATAATTCGTTGAGCCTCCAAATTAGTTGCACAATTTCTCTGTCACATTTGCAAATTTTGATCATACCAATTTTTGTACTGTCAGACAATTCCACTCATTTTTGTACAAAAATCACTTACAGCCGGACCTCAGAACATTGCCTCAAAATTCGCAAACCTCACTAAGAAATCGTAGGCATTGAGGACAATTACTAAGTGAATCTGCAAATTTTTGCCCAAGAAAATCGTTATACAGGACTCCCCATCCTCTCCACAAGTTCATTCTAGATTTTTGCAAGAGAAGAGTTCATGCTGAAATTTTCAAAAAAAAATTGAAAATTTCCAAAACTATCTAGAATCATCCTACTACTGCTATCATGCCCTCTAGAGACACCTCACTCTCACTCCATCGATGTAAGGCCCCCAAAATTTATACGGGTGATTTATTCTTGATCTGCATCAAGAATTATACTGAAGCGCTGATCTTGGCCAAAGATATTTTCACTAACCTTGGCTTTGATCTGACTTATTTTACTGATCAAAAGAGTGAGAGTTTGGTCCAACTGGCCTATTCCACTTATTTCGACAAGTTTCAGTCATTCCGGATCACGTCAAATAATGGCAGCTATATCGCCATCGATATCTCTCTATGATCACAGCTTCGAAGTCGCTGGATCTATGCGTTTGATTCCATAGCCATGCACAAAATTACAGTGAATTAAAATTTTCACTTTGCGGAAGTGTTGAACTAAATGTAGAGATCAAAGAAAAATTCGGACAATGCTATCAGTCATATAAAACGATAAAATCTATAAAACAATGAATCTGCAAGTATGAATCAATTTGAACATGCAATCACCTTACACAAACTAAATTGTTGAAACAATGATGGATTAGTTGTGTAGAGATATAATGTGATTTCAGAACAGATTAGGTGCGTTCATCTTGATACAATACTCTGTGATAATAGAGAAGAAGAATGATACAATTGCACTTTGAATGAAAATATTGATCTACTGATTCATCGATCTTAGATGAATATGTACACATGGCTAACTGATTAAAAGAATGGTTAACATATACTTTACAAATTAGGACTAAGGCACTACTTGTTGTTGCACATCGCTTTTAGTCGACATCTAATTCAGTTAGAGATGTCGGACATGTCGATGGCTTCGTACAAGTCAGAGATCATGGACAAGCTACAAGACGTCAGACAAGTTGAAGGCGTTGGAAATGTTGATGACTTCGGACAAGTCGATGATGTGGAAGTCGAGGACGCGGACGTCAGATAGGTTGGAGATGTCAAAGATGTCGATGACTTCGGACAAGTCAATGACGTGGACATCGAATAACTTGAAGATGTCAGACATGTCGATGTAGATTATCATCAACTTTCTTTGTATTTCTACAGATGTCGCGACTATGCCAATATTTACAACAATTAATAAATGAATCTAGATTAGTATGAAATAAGGATGGAGAGGATAGAAATCCAATATGGTTTTATTATCTTGATGAAAAAACGCAGATATCTCGAATTTGGTGAGGGGTTTGGCTAGCAGGTGGGTGGAGTGTGAAGAGTCAAAGCTATTGAAATTAGCTGCGGGTTGAGGGAGACCACATGGCCTTGCCCTTTATAGGTGACGGTGAAATGATCTTTGTTGAAAGTGGAAAAGGCTTGCTCGACTAGAGGAAGGTCCTGGAAGATGGGCACTTCCATGTTATGGAGGCCCGCGACAGTCTGGGACTACGAGACAACCGTCGGTGTGAAGAGATGCAATCTTTTGCTCTGTGAGTAAAGGCAGGATGGTGTACCACGAAGGTGCACGTGCAGCAAGAGTAGCAATTCGTCGGCCAGATCAGGGAGATGTTTCTCCCTCCTCTCATCTAGGGCACGTGGATGAAGATGGGGAGGAGGATGAGGTAGATCTGGTCTACTAGGACACGAATGGCGAGGAAGCGGTCCGTGAGGATGAAGCAGGGCTAGAAGAATGGCTGAGGCTAGAAGGTGAAGTGGTGCTTCAGGTGATGTGGGTTTTTTGGCCTGGTGGAGTAGTAGCGTCTGAAAGACGACGTTTCAGTGCCATGGATGCAGTCAGGTGATGATGTGGATGGGGATCTGAGGGCTAGTAAAACTGGGGATGGCAAGTTATATGCAGGTGGTGAGTAATAGGCTTCAGCGAGTTATAAACAGATAAGCGAGTAATAGGAATCCGACAAGTCTAATCTATGCCAAATCATCAGTGTTTGCATTGTGCACAGTCTGTTTTTCATTTGGTTGCCATATTTTTGAGATTTTCTAATTAGAATGTCTCGTTGTTTACTAAAAATGGCAATCTTGTCAAAAAATGGGCCTAACTTGTATTTCGAACAAAAATTTTCTGTACAGATTTGATCATGCGTTTAAGAGCATCAAAGATCAATAATGGCAAGGACAATGACTGCCAAAATTAGTAATAGTGCTCCTTATAGACCGTTCAGGACATTTTTGGAAAAATTGTACAGGGAAAAAGGAGAAAGGAGGGGTAGGTCTAGTTTTCACATAGGATCTGTACAAGGGCAAGGGCAGTGTGTACAAGGTGGGATTTTCTAAATACAAAGTTTTGTTGATGCTCTCCTTCAATAGATCTACCTAATCTCCTATCTATTCTAAAATCATCACTTAACTATACTAAGGAACAGCTTCCTCGTCTAACGAGGTCGATCTTCAAGTAAATCTAACCTAATTTACCTAACTAGATAATCTAATCTGCGGATCATGGTCAACAGCTACTCTAACCTATGGGTCATGATCTGGTACCCTATAATTAACTAGAATTACATCTATCCTAGTGGTTGAACTAGTCTAAAACCTACTCTGCTGACTATCTATCACTATTTAATCTAAACGCTATCTTCCTAGGCTAACCTAACTAACAAATTTATCTAAACTAGGATCAACTAACAAAGGAAATCTAATCTGGCCTAACTTATCCTATCTAAGCTATCTAAGGGTCACGGTCGGCAACTACCCTACTCTATGAGTCTTGATCTATTACTCTAAGGCTAATTGACCTAAAACTTATTCTAACAGATCTGAATACCTAGATCTAATTGGCCTTCTTCTATTCGAATGACAACTATCTGATCAATTAAACCGAACACGACTAGCTACTCCTACCTAGGCTAGCTAACAAGTGTTGACGGTTCATCGTGACCAGAAGAAGATGACAAGGATGGCGCTTCCGGCACATCCATGAGCTCAACATCAGCGGAGTAGTAGCGATGCAAACCTGCTGCCATTGATGGGCATGTCGAACAAATTGCCTTGCAGGTCGACGAGTATAACTTCGCCATTAGGTCGGATTTCTACTACTTTGTCGCTCCTCCTTGAAACTTAAGCTTGTCTTTATGTGCCTTGGCATTGTATAACAAGGCCAATTCTCCCTTGACGAGATCCCTGGTCTTGATATTCCAATCATGCCAGGCCTTCCGTCGCTGCTTCTCTACAGCTAGGGCATGAAGCGCTAGAAAACGAGTTTTAGAAGCTGGAGAAGTAGGGTTTTCATTATTATACATGGTTCTCTTTGGGTTCTACTACTCGTTGGTGCACTCTCATGATGTTAGCTTGCAATTCTATGTGTAGAATGATCATTTATTGCTATTTTCAGTTTCACACGTGTGAAATATAGTAGGGTACTATAATTTTATGAACATCAACTATATTTTATGTTTTGGTTCATGTTTGATCAATATCTCTTAGAGTTTGCATTTCATATTGTATGCAGATACAAAATAGGCATGAAAGGAACATTGGCCGCCACTGCCAAGGTGAGAAGGCCTTGTAATCTCCAGTCGCTTCTTAGCTACCTCTCGTTGTTGTTTGAAGCGATCTAGATTTTCTTACAATTCTTTCTTCGCAAACTTTCAGTTTTCCTTGTGCACGTGGTATAGCCTAGATTTGCCAACTCTCACCGCATCTTAGATCTCCGATTCACGGTGGCTCATCACACCTCCCATGCGGCCATCTATTTTTATCAAATTCCAAATCAGAGGAGGAGACTGAAAACTCTCTATACAAGTTGTCAACGACATAATTCTTGTCCTCATTACTTTGTCTATGCCAGTCCTTTGAAAATGTCCTTGTTGAAAACCACATGCGTGACTTGCCTCATGCGCGTGATGACATGACTACCGCGGTCATCCTCAACTATGTGCTTCTCCACATCTATATCATAAGATGACAAGACGTTAGTTGATGGGGAGGTGGCAAAGAGAGTGTCAAGAGGAGTGGCGTTGGGCCACGGAGAAGTGGGCAGAACGAGGGAAGTGCCTGCAACATAAGAAGTTTGGAGAGTAGTCTAAAGGCGAGAAGGTCGGGGAGGGATATGGAGAGGAGAAGGTTGGGGAGGTGTCTGAACGGGAGCGTAACCAATAGGGGGTAACCAACAGGGGTCTGAATGGGAGAAAAAAAATAGATGGAGTGGCTTAGCAGGAGGGATCACAGTGCCATGGATTCTCCATAGGAGAAACGAGATCTTGGGCAGTGGGTGCTGACGACAAAAAAATGTGAGGGGTGAGTATGGGGGGTGCCAGAATACTTAGGTGTGACAGATGCAGGAGTCGTAGCATCAAATGCCATCCGCGCTTCTTCATGAGTTAGGGTTTCTAGAAGTAAGGAATCCCTAGGACGAGGCCTGATAGAGGGACATGTTGCCGCATGAGGCATGACATCATCGTCGCAACCGCCACAACAAGAGCTGTCACTGAGGCGGCTCCTCCTATGATCTCTCCTCTCCCAGGAATGCCGGGAAGAGGCACCGACATTATCATGTGGGGGGGAGGAACTCCCATAGGAGAGACTCTCATGGGAGGGGAAGCACCTTGGTTGGAGGATTGTCGAGACTAGATCTCCTCAAAATGAGAGGATGTTAACCACTTATTGGAACTCCATGCCTCCCAATGAGCTCGTAGTCTCTCCATGATTTTGCCTACACAAGAGGGTGACATCCCATTCATATAACTGAGGATCTCATTGTCACTCATGGATGAAACCTGCGATGTGATCTGCGACTGTGGCCATGAGATCCTTGACTGGGGGGAGACATGTCATGAGACATAATGGAAACACGTGTGGGGTAATTGCTGCAAGCAAACAAAGATGATTTTGGAGATTGCAACCTTATTTAATTTAGTACAAGAAATAAATTCAAATAAATCACTCTAGTTTGATAACGAACAAAATAAATTACTCCTTCCATTCCACCATAGAGATATATATTGTCACCACCGTTCATGGAAGTACAGAGTCCTACACATCTGCCACATGTATACTAAACTCAGGTCACAATTTTACATCTTGAAACAACTATTGTTTAAAGCGAATCATGAAAACAAGTCTGATTAAGGCCATAAATAAATTATAGGTCAAAAACTTCAGGAAAATGTCAAGTTTCCGATCCAAATAAATGATCAAAATAAGCATACATACATAGTGCAAGCCCAAATATAGTTCAATTACATAATTAGTCAAAGTTCAAGAATATACATAAACTCAATCACTATGACACTAACAAATGTACCAACCAAAACAATCAAACTAAAAACATGAGTATCTATGCACATGAATTAGCTAATTATAGAGCGAAAACACTCACTAGATTCGCCTGAATCATCCTCGTCCTGGTCATCAGATGGGGCTTGTTGTTCCTAC
The DNA here is from genome assembly GCA_029204225.1 of Diphasiastrum complanatum. Taxonomy (NCBI): domain Eukaryota; kingdom Viridiplantae; phylum Streptophyta; class Lycopodiopsida; order Lycopodiales; family Lycopodiaceae; genus Diphasiastrum; species Diphasiastrum complanatum. The sequence continues at coordinate 24,194 of MU831707.1, forward strand.
ACGCGCAACAGACATGAATTGGTCTTGTGATAAATGTAGTGGGAGTGAGAGAGACTAGCCCATGTAAAGAACATAAAATATATTTGATGTCATACCTCATGAGCAACAGCCCAGTTTATCCGCATGCCTTGCCTCTCCAATAACTCGACTAATGCTTGCATACTGTGGCCATACACATACATATACTCGTCGTGGGTGGGAGACCGTCCTATGGAGTCGTTGGAACGAACTGATGTAATGGCTGCTTCTGCTTGAAGTCATAAAATCTTTCTTCGAGGAAGACAAAATCTCGACCAGATTTATGCATATCAAAAAAGCATTTCAGTCTAGGGTGTGCAAATGAAAAACTCCAAAAAAAATATATTATAAACAAGTCGAATTCAACATAAGGGTTTAGGGTAGACTTACAAAGTGGGCCTGGAAATAAGATGCGCTACGACTTGCACCACAACAAGACGCGCAATTTTCAGTGCTTTTTTTTCAGCATTTTTTTAAAGATAGAATTTAAAATGAGGTGTGGAAGTAGCGGAAAGCTCAAGCGTCAGGTCCGCCATTTGGCCTCGGTATGAGCCTTTCAAATTTTAATGTGTTTTTTAGAGATTCATAGGGAGGGTTATATGAAGGGATATAGAGAGGGTTATAAGAAGGCTTATAGAAGGGTTATAGAGAGGGTCAAGCAAGCCAAGGGGCATTTTAGATACTCTGCTCACAGAGGATAATACCGTGACTGATGAAAAAAAGACCCTTGATATAAACCACGGTATGTTACATAATGTAATTGGATCTCACTTTTGAAAATTGTTGTCTGTCAACACATTGAATTCCATTTTCTATCAACAATAGTTGCCATATCCGCAAGTGAATAAAGAAATTTATGTAGCACAAAAATATCATGACCACAATTTGTGTACTCACAAGCGTCAACTTCTTGTTTGATGTCAACTAATCAAATAATAAAGTGCAATTTGCATATGTGAGCAATTTGATTAATATTACAATAAGTTCGAATACATCGTATTGTCTCACTTATTCATTTGGTGGTTCCTCATTATCATTTGCCGCATTATCATGCGACGAATCCGCCAAACCAAACGAGTCTATCTCTAATTCTACCCAAATATCTCCTATAGCTTTCTTGCAACAAGGTTAGGCACTTTGTCTACCATGCAACCTCCTATTCTTGATAAGGTCTAGCGAGGTGCCCTTCTTACAAGGCAAAACAACCCAAATTATTCCAAATCTCTTCTATGGTTGCACCGTTTAAATATCATGGATTGAATTGCATAGTCTTATGTCCTCTAGCATCTCTTTTCCTACCCTTTTCAAGGAGTTGGTTTAAGGTATTTTTCCTATGAATTTTGATGTCTCTCGTCATTGTGGGAACATTTATGCTTTGGATGATTTGGATTGCATCCAACTAGAAAAAATATATAGGCACTCACTTTATGGTTCTCTATCTTACGTAGGTGCCTTATCTGGCACTTATATGGTTTAATAGTATGTATATCCAAAATGAGGCCCTTTTGTTATGCATTAGTAAATGCACAAACTTTGTGAAAATTTGAATGAATATGAGACTCCCTATTGGTGCATTCATTTTTTTGTGTCCAAAAGTACTAAGAGCTCATTATTTGGGGCCCACATAATGATAGGATGGTTGCTCCTTTGGGTTGACGATTTTCACTTTGTTGATAACATAATAATTAAGTTTCGAGGCAAAAAAAACTACCATGAAGTGAGTCTCTATACACAATACTTGATTGAGTTGAACAATTTCTGAATCTTTGTCAAATTTATCCCATTTGTGTGCCCTAGGTAATGCAAAGGTTTTTTTTTTTAAAGCCACCTTTACAGACAAAATTTACAACCATTTACACCCTCATCCAAAATTTCAATGTGGACATTCAATGAAAGATTCTAAGCTTGAAGCTAATTTATGGTAGTGTTCATGCGGACAACCAATCATACAACCAATGATTGGTTGTCCGCATGAACATTACGCGTGTTTTAATATGAAAAAATAATCCCCCCACCCCCCCAAAAAAAAAAAACAAACAAACAAAAACTCACACTTAAGACACTACTTAGGGAAAGGCTTTCTCCTTGAGCTTTTCGCCCTAGTATAGACTTGGGGCTTGTACCATCAACATCTAGCCTCCCAAGGCAAAAGGCCCTCAAGCATCCCCCCAAATTCCAACTATTCATTTTTTCGTTGTATTTTGGTATCACCTTTAGGAACAAATTTTAATAGCACCTTCGACTAAACTCTCATGTGGACAACCGATGAGAGATTGATACTAGTGTTGGGCGGGTATATAAGTGCTCGGTTGGTAGTTCAAAATAAAATTAACCTGCACCCTAAAAATAAAACTCACACTTATGGCATTATGTAGGGAAGGCCCATTGTCCTCATGCCTTCCACCCAAGTGTGAGCTGCATCCTCAACCCCCTCCCCCCCTGTTGAGCCTTAAAGGCACTGTCCTGGGGCCAAATGGGTTTTGACCCCAGCCCAGTGTTTGGGCGCCACGTGGTGCATGGCCCGCGCCCGCCAAAATGAACCATGTCACAGGCGAGCACAGGTGGTGGCCGGGCAGCACAGGCGGTGCCAAGGTGGGGGCTGGGCAGCACAGGTGGCGCGGGGGGGGTGGGGTGTCGGGCAAGCACTAGGTGGCACCGGGCAGGGCAAAAATTTGCGTCAGGTAGCCCAGGGTGGGCGTCGGGCAGTGTAGCACCTAGGAACATACACACATGAGGAATATGTGCAGTTTGCATATATATGTCCTCTCAAAAATTTCATAGAAACACTTATGGGATATATTTCAAGTTCCCTTCATTGAATACTTCAACTTCTTTTTTTGTAGTAGGCTCCTCATCTAGCTGAGTCATCATCTGAGAACCTTTTTCAGAAGGACAACTATGTTTCTTTTTGCCTCTGCTCGACATGCTTTCCATAAGTCTCAATCTCAAATCCTTCCATGCTTCCAATTACAGCAAACGCTTCCATGCTTCCAATTACAACAAACGAACCTGTGTAGTGTAGCGAGTAGCATCAGAAAGTTGTTCTTAATTTTAAGTTCCATTCTGACAGTAGTAGCATTTGAAGCGATTATAGGTTTTGATTCATCCTCTCGCTGCTCGCCTGTCATGAAAAATTGAAGGGATCCCGGGCTCGCCCTTGCAATTTGTCATAACGGGCCCTTCAGGCCCGTTATCTATTACTTTTTGTTATTTTTTATATAAGCATATATTGTATATACCAGTGTTGGGCGGGTATATAGGTGTCCGGCTGGTATCAACAATGGTATCGTAGACTCATACCCGTCCGATATATGATTTTGTGATACTACGGTCAATACCCGGCCCACGCTGGTTTTAGCCAATCAATGCACATATCAATACCCAGATTGAGGGCAAAAAATTCGAATTTAGCATGGTATCAATATACTATCTATTTTTAGTTAGTTTCCAAAATTTACATATGTGATAAATATTATTCATGGTGTCCCAAAGACATTGGTGGGCACCAACATAGTATTGGCCTTTAAAATCATATGCATATTACATTTAAAAAGTTCATGATTTTTGTTAAATGCATACTACGATTTATAAAATGGCTAAGTTTAGAAAAAAATTATATACTCATACCCAAGTTTATACTGTGCTGGTATCACCCCTACAAAACCCAAGTCGGTTGATATCAACCACCAATTTACAAAACATGTTGATATTACCCGGGTGGTATAAAAAATATCGATACCCTCCCAACACTGGTATATACCTTTTTTTTTTTCTATGAGTAATAATCATAAGAAAATCAAGCTTACTCAAAAATGAATTGAGCTCCAGTTTTAGGGGGAACATAGGCACTCGTTTTAGGTAGTCTAGACGTTAGTTGTGCACTTCCAGTGTCCAAGCATCGAACAGGGCAGGCTACAAGAGATAAGAAACAGTGCTGATTGCTCTGACTCCTGAGAAAAGAGTTTTTCTGCGTGTGTGTGTGTGTACAATCAAAGCTGCAGGTCTAGGTGCTGTGCCTGTGGTGTGCTGTGCTGCAATGGGTGCCGAACCAGGGCTACCAGCATCGCTCAGCATTGTGCTGCAAGAGCCCATGCTGGTTGCGCCAGCAGAAGCTACAGAGAATTTCATTTACTTTCTCTCTAATCTGGACCAGAATGTTGCGTACATTTTGAGAACTGTTTACTTCTACGAGGCCAGAGAGGATAAGAAGAATGAAGACCCTGCAAACGTGCTTCGAGACGCTCTTCGTAAAGTTCTGGTGCACTACCGGCCAGTGGCTGGCAGGTTGGGGATCAGCTCCGACGGAAAGCTAAATGTAATCTGTAACGACCAAGGAGTGCTGTTTGTGGAGGGGGATGCAGATGCCACACTAGTAGATATCACTGATACAACCACATTGACGCAGTTCGTTTACAACGTTCCAAGTGCCAAAAACATTCTCGAACTTCCACTTATGATAGTGCAGGTATAGTTCTCATTTCTCATATTGGAGTCCAGTCGTTTCGTATAAGCTAACTCAGGCTGATGTAATTTTGTAAGAAACGATCAATCATCTATCGATGTTTGCATGTGCAGGTTACCAGACTCAAGTGTGGAGGCTTTGTTGTCGGGCTTGCTATGAATCATGCCGTCTATGATGGAATAGCAGCTATGGAGTTTTTGAATTCGTGGGCTGAAACTACGCGCGGTGTGCCAATATCAGTTCCTCCTTATCTAGACAGAAGCGTTCTGAAGCACCGTGTGCCTTTTCAAATAGAATTTCCTCATATTGAATTCACTGACATCGAAGCAGTTTCAAAAGATCAGCAGATACAATTGTCCCCCGATGTAGTGCAGTACAGCTCCTTCTGCTTTGATGAGCAATCGTTGGGAGCACTGAAGAGAAATCTACTCCAAGAAGGCCTTCTCAAAAAATGCACTACGTTCGAGGCCCTCACTGCTTTAGTTTGGCGTGCTCGAACCAAAGCCCTGAACGTTCCATATTCTCAACAGGCAAAGTTGCTTTTTGCAGTTAATTCGCGATCAAGATTAGTTCCCCCTCTCCCAACAGGCTTCTTCGGAAACGGGATCCTGTTTACTTGCGCGATGGTTACAGCTGAAGATCTCACGCATAAGAGCTTGTCTCATGCCGTTGGTCTTGTTCAAGAAGCAATCAAAATGGTGGATGACAAGTACATGAGATCTGCAATCGACTACTTCGAACAAACTCGTGCTCGCCCTTCTCTGACGTCCACGCTTCTCATAACCACCTGGTCGAGACTCTCCCTCAATGCCATAGACCATGGCTGGGGGTATCCTGTGCATTCAGGCCCCGTTACTCTTCCAGAACCAGAGGTGGTTCTTTTCCTCTCTTGTGGACAAGAGAGGAAGAGCATCAAAGTAGTGTTGGGTTTGCCTGCCGCTGCAATGGAAAGATTTAGTAAAATTTTGAGGGAAGAGTCGCTGGCCACTAATTCGTCACAATTTGAGAACAAGATCAAGGAGCTAACCCTCTGGGACATAATGTGAATTATGAATTGATTATCCATGATTGTCATTTCAGTGTTGCCGCGGTGTCTTAAAGATAATCATAACATATGATTGATACGTGTTAGTTTGATCAGTTATCCCATATCTGTCTTGTCTGATGGATTTGGGTGTTGTTCATGTTCATGCGCTTCAAGAAGCTCTTCAAATTGCGAAAAAATTTCAGTAGAGTACCTTGGCAGATTGAGTTACTCAAGAAATGGTAGTCCAATTACGCAGATAGTCGAGCCTGCTATTATTGGAAAAGGCTTTTCTTAATGTACATTCATTTCTTTTTTATTTGCAGCAGAAAAATGTCAGTGGAAGGTGAAAAGTTCAGTATTGATTATGAAATCGTTTTGGGAATATGTTTATCATCTTGCATGTACAAAACTTTTGATGGGAAGCCTTTGATGACTTGAAGATGATGCCTCACTAAAACCATTATATAGAATTTCATGTTTTTTTATAGGAAGCCTTCCAGGACTTGATAAAAGAATCCTGATTGGCGATGGTGAAGAATTGTTAAATTCTGATAAGATCAATTATATTCAACTACTAAACTAAAATCATTGCATACAATTACATATTCTTATACACAGCATTGGCCTAATATGAAAAGAGTTATTCTTTATGTATGTCTGCCTGCTTCGAGCTTTTGAGCCACAATTTGGTAGCTTTCTCTGACAATCAAATCCTTGATCACGAACGATTATGCAAGCCAGCAACGAAGGCGAGTGAAGCAGGCAGGTAAAAGCCTGAGGTGAAGACAAGGCAAAGGGCGCTTAATGTCACCCACCAAAATTTGGCACCACGCGTTGAATTGTGTAGCAGCCTGAAAATTAGATGGCCGCATACCAGCTATATATATGATCTATATTTATGACCCAACCGTTCCTCGAGTTTGAACATTGTGATCACTCCTCCAACTATCATCAATGAATGAATGCACCCTGGAGCTTTGAAATTGAATGAGAGTTGTTCATTATAGTTTGAACTATGAAGCACCTCCAAAATAAACAGGATAATGGGGGAGGGTCTCCCTCCCAGTCCATTCCCCAAGGAAGGGACTTCCGAGGCAGAAGGCCATAAGGCCCTTCCCATAGCGAATGGCCGCGGAGTTGACCTTCCGCGTTGTGAAAACCTTTCTTTACCTTTTTTTTTGACATGAATTTTTTTTACATGCACCTTCCCTACATGTCAAAATTTTGAAAAAAAAAAAGTGCAAAATGTACGTTATGTGAGGCAACTCCTTTTTTTCATGAAATAGCAAGAGATGATTTTACAGTTGTTTGAAGGCTTATCGTAAGGATATAATGACAAGTCCTCTAGCCTTGGTGATGATGAAATGAGAATTTGAGCCTTTATATGCTTAGCACGGGTCGATAAACACCCATTATCTCACATAATGTGTCACCAAAATCTTGAAAAAAATAAAATAAAATCATTTTAGAGATCCCATTATTCCACCCATGCTCCTTATTTTCAAGATTACATCCATGAGGCCTATGTATTTTTAAGATTCCATTCATGAGGGTTAAATAATCTCAAGATTCCATCCATGAAACATTACATCCAATCAAATTGGAAGAAAATTATGAGGTCCTATTATTATGCCCTAGCTAACGGTGGTCCCAAACTCAATCTAGATCATTGATTCATATAAGATCTAAGTAGACACACATCATGTGTCCAAATTTTGGCCAAACATGTTCATTTTCTGTTTTTTTTGTTTTTGTGCGGGGGGGGGGGGTTTACTCCTAGGTGCCTTGTGAGGGTGGTGCCCCATATTTGGTATAAGGTCCCACCCAATGGGCCTTTTTTTTTGGAAATCTACATCATTTAAAAGAAATTGGTATACAAGTTTTTTGGCTTGCAATTATGTTTTTGAAACCAATGAATTGTGCACGCTTTATGTGAGGTACGACCATCACTATCTACATCCATACTTTGTCAAAATGTTTTATGTTTAGATGTCAATTTTCTATTGGATGTCCATGTACACAATCTGGTAGCAGCTGGAAGTAAATAATGTTCTTGAAGGTTGCTTTAAAATGCAAAGGGTTTGTTGGGCATCTTGGCTTTTAGCTAAGTTCAAAATCAAAGGGGACATCCTGGCTTTTAGCTAAGCTCAAAAGCAAAGGGTGTACCTTGCAATCACATGGTGTGTAGGACAACTAGGTGAGAAGGGGTTTTCAATGCAATATAGAAAAAAAAAAAAGTTTAAGTTCTGGCAGTCTCATCTCATGTTGGTGGCTAGAGTGCTTCCAGAATTATGCTTTCTCAACCACAAGTAAGACCTATCGGCAAACCCCTTTCTCAACCATACACAGAACCCCCTGATATGACCTTAAAGGTCTATTTTTATTTTGATCTTAGATTTCAATTTGATCATGGACCATCGGACTTTTGCAAACTAACTTATTTACAAACATGTAGAAGTATTTACAATAAGTCAACATTTCCTTTTATTTATCAAAGCTAGAAATCTAACACTCCCCCTTAATGTGGATCCTGAAAAACCTTGATTTTCACGTCTAACGAATGATTAAACTTGATATGACTTTCAATTGATAATGCCTTTGTAAAAATGGCTATTGCCATGAGTTGCGTCTTTGCAAAATGTAAGTATGGTTTCTTGACTAAGTACCTTGTCTTTGATATAACGATACTTTATCTCGATGTGCTTGAACCTGGAGCGAAACTTGGGATTAAGAGATAAAGTGCTAGCACTTTGATGAACACAATCTACCGTTGTAGGCTATGATGGTGCAAGATCAATATTTAATAAAAGGCATTGTAACCAAATCGTTTGTTTTGCAACAATGTACTCAGCTTTCTATAGAGGATAATGGATTTTTTCAAGGAAATTTTAAATTTTTAATGGTTTTTTTGAGAATTTTCAGGATTTGATAGGTTCCTAGAAACCTTTGCAGGCTTCTATGCAGGTTTGGGACAGTACCCTGGAGCTGTTGCAAGTCGTGCGAAGGTTGGTTTCCACTGAATAACCATACACAAAACCCCCTCATATGACCTTAAAGGTCTATTCTTATTTTGATCTTAGATTTCAATTTGATCATGGACGATGGACTTTTGCAAACAGAAATATTTACAATAGTCAACATTTCCTTTTATTTTATCAAAGCTAGAAATCTAACACTCCCCCTTAATGTGGATCCTGAAAAACCTTGATTTTCACGTCTAACAAATGATTAAACTTGATATGACTTTCAATTGATAATGCCTTTGTAAAAATGTCTATTGCCATGAGTTGCGTCTTTGCAAAATGTAAGTATGATTTCTTGACTAAGTACCTTGTCTTTGATATAACGATACTTTATCTCGATGTGCTTGGACCTAGAGCAAAACTTGGGATTAAGAGATAAAGTGATAGCACTTTGATTAACACAATCTACCGTTGTAGGCTATGATGGTGCAAGATCAAGATTTAATAAAAGGCATTGTAACCAAATCGTTTGTTTTGCAACAATGTAGCGACAATGTACTCAGCTTTCTATAGAGGATAATGGATTTTTTCAAGGAAATTTTGAATTTTTTACGGGCTTTTTTGAGATTTTTCAAGATCTGATAGGTAGGGACCTTCGCAAGCTTCTATGCAGGTTTGGGACAGTACCCTAGAGCTGCTGCTAGTCGTGCGAAGGTTGGTTCCCACTGAATTTTTTGAATAAACAAAGTCTGATGGGATTTTTGCCTTACAAATTTGAGCTATTTTTCTAGTTTTTTTTGGGTTTTGTGAATGGATGCCAAGCCCTTAGAGGTTGTTTTGGTCTCTACTACCGTTGAGAACAGTCCAAGCAAAAGAAATTACACAAAACAAGCTAAATCTACACAAAAAACACCTAAAAACAATCTAAAAAAGCAAAAAACAACTAAAAGTGTAATTAAACTAGTCAGTGAAATCTATCCCCGGCAACGACGCCACTGTAGGGTGTGTAGATTGGTTGGTGAGTAGCCCTTCCACCTGTCAAAAAGGGTTAGAACACTAGATAGGTACATAACTATGTCAAGTTGCTAGATTTAGATGCTTTCTACTCTTTTTCCTAACACTACTCGTTCCTACATTAACCGCACACACATCATAATTTTGAGTGAAAGAGAGGGAGAGAGATAGATAGATAGATAGATGTAAAAAGTAGAGAAAGAGAGCGAGAGGGGAGGTTAGCTCATTTGCTCATTGTGCATGCTAATGGAGAAACATTAACTAATAAAACCAAAAACATGAAAACTAGAAAGCAAAGACACAAGCACACAAAAGCATTAGCAAGTATTGAATAGCAAATGAGGATGCTTCTCTCCAAAATGGTAGAGCCTCCTTCTCATTAAGCATGGAAATGGATTACAAATGATGTCTTTTTATCTTTGGGGTGGCCCTTGCCCCTTGCTTCCTATTGGCTACTTGCAAAGGATGGGATTCTAATCCACACCATCCACAAGAAACACAAATGAATCTATGGTCACGTAGGTAGAAACACACCCACCTACCACCATTTGACTTTTGACTGATCCCAAAAAACTTAGTATCTTAACTTAAGCTCAACTTTGGCTTTCATATATTATTATTAATTACATGGCCCAAAGTCAAGTTTATGTGCATAATTATCTATTTACAAGTGCTCATTGGGCCATGGGCTTATGCACGCAGGATGCCACGACCCTCGCGACTATTTTCGGCTAATTTATTTATTTACACCGTCATACCCTCAACAAGCATTTAAAATCAAGAATGAATAAAGAGTATTAATCTCTTATAAAAAATCAAGGGTGGATTGTCACAAATCTGTCATCTGACATAAATGTTATAGGGTACAAATGGATTCATATAAGATAAGCAAAATTCGTTGCCAAGGGTTTTACTCATATTTGTAACATTGACTTTACAAGATCTTTTAGTTTTGTAGTCAAGCTTACTTCCATCAGATTTCTTCTAGCATTTGCAGCTACAACAAATCTTGATGTACTTCCATGAATTTTCGAGATCCCTTGGGAACTAACTCTTGAGACTTTGTCAGTCACTAAATCTGACTTAGAAACATCTATAAAAATCTCTACGAGAGTTACTGATGGAAAAATCATCAAATTTGAGTGTCTGTGAGGGTTCATAGAACCAGAAACTAAGGAACCTTCGCAGGGCATCAAGATCTACAACCCAACCTTCGTAGAGGGCATAAATGGAATCAGAGTAGTGAAATTAGCCTGACTACATGTTCTGATCTTGAAAATCCAACATCTAGCACAAGTTGTGCGAGAGTTCACCTCCTGCAATGGTTGAACCTTCTTAGATAGGCTGAATCTTTGCAAAACCTTCGTAGGGCAGCCAAATCATCTTTTGAACCTTCGTAGACTTCACTGAGGTCTCAGAATATTGTGACGAAGGTCCCTACAAAATCTTGGTTGGAACTGAGTTGGAAAAAGTGTACTTCTCCAAATACACACTCTATTTCCGCCTATATAAGGGCAAAATTCGAGTCATTTGGTACTTCATTCAGTGAAGCTCTGCCAAAAATTACACTGAAATTTCCAAGTTCTCCGATCATGACAAAAATTTTCCCACAACTTCATCAACCCTCACAACCACCTGTTACACATCAGTTCTACAATTCCCACCTTTGTTATCTTGAATTCCACCTTTTCGTAGTTTTTTAAGCCCTTTATTTGACGTCTTTTTCTCTTTTTTGAGCGCCTTTTCGTCTTTTTTCCATTCCAGTCAATAACAAACTTACCAACTATCTAACATCATGACTTCTTCTTCCTCAACTGGCGATACTGGCACCAAACCCTATGTAACGGCCACTACTCCTGAACTCCTGGTCAAAACTAACAACAATTATTTGATAGAGGCTATCAATGACCCCATAATCCAAGCCACAACTTACCTGTTGAACAACTTCTTGGTTGTGTCAATTTTTCGCAAGGACCGCATTCTGTCCATGCTCATGAGCCAAATCGTGAAATTCTTCATCGAATTCCCGAGCTCCTCGGTTGTGCCATATGACTGGCATACCTTCCTTATGCATGAACTATCCATCGCCATCAAGCCTAACACGCGCGAGTGCATCGCGCCAGCCCACTTCTCTGTAACTTTGCTTGTGCACTCCTTGAACAAAAGGTTCGGGGGTTTAACCATTCCACTATCCTATTTGCCACCGTTCCACATACTAACCGTGTTCCACCTTCTATTGCATCCACCTCCCAGCATCAAGTAGTTATTGACACAACGACCAACAAACGCATGCGTGGCGCTGCCTCCTCTTCATCTAGCCCAACAATGCTCAGCCCTCACACGACCTGCATCCATGTCTTCTGCTTCCGCTTCTGTTCCAACACCTTCTGTCACTAACACTTCTGCTTCCTCCCATTTCCATCCCACTCGCACAAATTGATGGAAATTGGGATTGGCAGGCCGGATAGATCCGACTTGGCAGGAGTAGCTACTACTTCTCACTGTTGTTTGATTCTCATCCAAATCCCAGATCAATTCTAATGATCTGTTTAAAAAAAAAATAGACTTGTAAATAGCAGATAATGTTGAATAAAAACAACAGCAAAATTTATCTATTGATAGCATGCATTCAAATTTTACGAATCATACACATCAACAAAGAAGATCTAATCAAAAGAAATGCATTAGCCTTAACTGAATCTGATTCCAAGTTTCTGTCATTGTCCTCTGTGACTTATCTGCCTTCTGTCCGTTGTGCTCTGGCCTTCACACTGCAGGCCTTCGCTTTTTGCCTTTTGCGACTTTAAGAGTAGTGTTGCCTTTTCAAGGGCACCTTTGGTTTATGCCAGAAAGACATCTTTGGAATTTTAAGTGCACCTACGCTTTTCAATGTCGCCTATCTCGCAAACAGGCGAAAAAGCCGCAGGTAGGCCTAAAGGGTTTTTAAAGCATTTGGCGACAATGTCGCTTTTTTTTTTTTTTTGAAAGGTGAAAAAGCCGACACGGCAAAAACCAGTTTTAAGGGTGGTGTCCCTTTTTAAGGGTAGGCGAAAAACGTGACTTAAGGAAATGAACCATTTCTAAAGGCAATTGAAACTTTTTCGAAAAAGCGAAAAAGCCGAAGGGCGAGAAAGCCAACTAAAGGGTAGAAAACAGTTCTAAGGCTAGTGCCCCACCTTTAAGGGTAGGTGTCCTCGTTTTAAGAAAAGTTGTAGTTTTTTTTTAAAACCGAAAAAGCCAAAATGCAAAAAAGCCGACTTTAGGTCAAAAACCAGTTTTAAGGTAAACGTCGCATTTCTAAGGGTGTATTGCTATTTCTAAGGGTCTAAACCTTTCTAAGACACTTTAGGAACAGTGTCTCCTTTTTTGCAAAAATGCGAAAAATGCGACAGTGTCAAGAAAAGTTCTCAGAATTATTTTCTAAGTGTTTTAGACCTAGGGACGAATTTCTCTTGACCCAAAAACCGAACTGTGCAACAAAACAGTTCAAAAATGTAGACTGTGCAAAACTAGTCCAAAATGCACAGTTGCGAAAAACAGCAAAGGAAAAACTGAGGAAAAATACTAAGGCTTTGAAAGATAGAAACATTTGGTTTCTTCAGCTCCCTCTCAAAGGTGGTATTTTTCTGATTCCTAAGCTTGCGTGCTGATTCTCAAAAATCGCCTTATCAAGAGGCTTCGTGAAGATATCGGCCACCATCTGTTTCGTTAGAATGAACTCGGTCTTCAGCCTATCTTTCTCAACCAGATCTCTTATCAGATGATATCTGATAGCAATGTGTTTCGTTCTGGAATGAAACACTTGGTCCTTCCTTAGATGAATGGCGGATGTATTATCCATAAATAGTAGCAGCGGCTCATTGGAGTTCTCTCCCAGTCCATCAAGGAACTGCTTGAGCCATGTGAGCTCATTTGCCATCTTGGCTACTGCAACATACTCTGCTTCGTACGATGATTGCGCAGTCACGGTCTGCGTCCTGCTGATCCATATGACAGCTGCTCTGGCTGCTATCGTGCATCCTCCTGAGACGCTCTTGTGGTCATCTTTCAGGGACGCCCAGCTTGCATCGCTGTAGGATTTAATCTGGAATCCTTCATGCTAAGAGAAACACAGCCCATAATCCTTCGTCTGTTGAAAACATTAAAATGCTAAGGCTTTGAAAGATAGAAACATTTGGTTTCTTCATAAATAAACCCAGAGGACTCGTAAATCTCTCCTGCACCCTCCATTGGATGAGCCTCTTTGATAATTCTTCTCCGATACATGCCTCTATTCTCGATACCACCCTCCAGTTTCTTTCCATTCTCCCTGTTCACTCATTTGAGCCACCCATCATCATGCCTCTCGCCACCACTGCCACTCCTCTTACACATCCTCCCACTACATCCCACAGAGTGCCGAGGGCAATAAACCATTGCTCGCGATGAAACATTTGTTCAATCAACATATGTCAAATCACCTATGTGCGCTATTTCCTCCTACACAGCCAGAGGACATGGCCGAATCCAAAAAGCTCATTTTGAAGATGATGTGGTTGCAGATGTGCAGATAGTTCCACCACCGCCACAACCAACACATGCACCAAAACCCTTAAAGGTTTACAGATCTACAGATCTACACTCGGCGTACCAAATTTTGGGCAATTTTGTCTAGGAGGTGGTTTTGACCAAGGCAATAATGGCCGCTGGATAGTCAAACTGGCAAGTGGATGTGTTGGAGTAGATAAAATACCACCTGAAAAGTGCCCCTCTTTGCCATGAATTGTGAGTCACATAGACTTGGCCTTGCCTCTTGAAGATCTCCTTGGAACCATGAGTTGAGAAGAGTTATCCTCAAGCCTTGGCAACTCTCCATCATGCCCTTGGAGTTTTGGTAGATATGAGGATTCTACCAACATCCTCTTGATTGAGATGAGATCCTCCTTACTCCTTACATGCAAAGGAATATTGACAAAGCATGTGGATCTAAAGATCCCCAAAGTGTCAACTATTCCAATCTTTCTATCAAGCACCATTGATAAGGGATACATCGAATTGAAGTCTTTATTGAAGGAGTCACATAAAAAAGCACCATCTTTGCTTCTGCTTGATGAAACAAGATGAGAAAATTGTTGAGAAGTAGAACACCTTGGAAATAACTCTCCAAGTGCTTTTGCTAGAGCACCATCTTCATGAGCCTTACCATCACGGAACATAGATTGAGGTACTCCAATTGCCTTCTTCTCCTTGAGATGATCCAAGCTCCTTTTGACCACACTTCTACAAGGATTAGAGTCCAACTTGAAAAAATTTCCACATCTACTCCCTCTTGCTACCATTTCACCATCCCTCTTAATCAAGCAAGCATCTTTTCCAAAGTCAACTTTGAAACCATCATCAAGTATTTTTTCAACACTAATGAGATTCATAGTGAGATTAAGCAAAAAAAAAGTACATCAATAAGAGTCATAGCAGATTCAACACCAATTGGTACACTACCAATTCCTTCTATCTTGCATCTACCATCAATAGGAATGGATATAGTACCAGGATGGATGTAATCATTATGATTTGGACCCCTCTTGATCCAAAAAAAACACCTTGGTGGCTATGGAGATGCAACACTTGATCTATCACTCATATAAGTAGCAACTCATGGTGGAGAGGAGTGAAACATGATTGTGCCCCTTCTTTTCCTCCTCCTAATTTGATTGGCAAGGTGACAGATGTGCCCTCAAACTTGATTGGACCAATTTCATGGATTTCTCTCTTTTCATTGGTCTCTTGATCTCATGCCAACATATAGGAAAGTGTCACTTATCCACTCTCATCATGACAAATGTAGAAAGCCTAAGCTAGCTCGCGCTACATCACACTCCAAATTTGGCCCTATCTCCCACTAACATGTGTATAGGGACTAAAAAGTCTAGACACCCCTAAACTTAACATAGATGGCTTTTACAAAATTTCACATTCAATATTAACATTCTTCCTCCATTGAACTACTTAGAAGTGAAACTTAGAGAACTTCTTCTTTATGCTTTCAACTCTCTCGCACGAATCATCATCCTCAGTCAGACCTTTCCACTGAATCAAGCACTCAGAGATAGAAAAATTTGGAGATATCCAATGGATGCAACAAACCTTTGGCTTTTAGGTGTTAAACCTTAGCTAGTTGACATGGATTGTATTTTATCACATATGACTTGGCATATGGCTTGAGTTTTCGCAATAAAACTCTCTTCTAACACATTCAATGAGCCCTGTGTATATTAGGATGTCTTGCACAGGGTATGTCATGACATTCAAATAAAATCTTATGTTCGTAGTGGGGGCATGTTAGAAGATTCATGTGAAGATTCTTCTAACGGATTCCAGCTACTAAAAGAGCATTACGAATATCAAGCGACGGAGTCGAGCCACCAAACTACGTTAAGGAGCATCGACAAATCACCGATAAGGAGTTCCAAAATCCATATGTACCAAGAACGCCAATGCCAAAGAAGTCGACAAGTCACAGACTGACCAACGAGCAAAAACAAAGCCTCACCAATAATCCAGTTAGATGCGCGATCTCTCTGATACAATACTCTGGAAGTCAGAGGAGAGAGAAATCAAATAGTGTGCTCTATTTTGTAATGTTGATTCTTGATTGATCGATTAATTGACATGTGCACTGATGCGCTATTGATTATTTATACATGGTAGCTGCATAATTAAAAGAATGCTTAACTGATACATTACAAGATAGATTAAAACACTACCTTCCGTTGTTAGTTGTCGCTCTATAAAATTTAATTTTGCTGGATATTCTGCGAAAATCGCAGGGTCGTGAAAGTAGATAGTTGAATCAATAGTTGATAGTTGACTCGATAATAGCTTTGACAATAGGCTCGATGATTGGCTATGATAGTTGTCGATTCAAGTAGGTTTTGTCAAGTAGATACCTATTTGCAATTTTCATGTATTTCTGCAAACTATTCAAAAACACGCGTATTTCTGCAGATTGTGCGACAATAGAGACTTTTATATATAGCAAATGAAAGTATCCGGATAAGCTATAGGATTAGGGAGAGAGAGAATAGAAATCCAACATTTTTTGATTGACATTGTGGTTTTGGTAGCAAGTTATTCCTCAAGATTGCCCTACTGCTTGCTAAGTGCAACAACTAACGATACGTCAAATCGGGTGTAGTAACAAATGCACATCGTTCGAAACTCTCTCTCTCTCTCTCTGAGAGAGAGAGAGAGAGAGAGAGAGAGAGAGAGAGAGAGAGAGAGAGAGAGAGAGAGAGAGAGAGAGAGAGAGAATTGTCTTTCTCAAGAAACTTAGACCTTTGGGCTCACCACGCTCAAATCTCGAGTATAATTAGCACTCTCTAATATAGTGGAAGGCTTTGTCTTTCCTAAGAGAAATCCTATTGAATCACAGTTGACTAGTTTGATGCACCATAGCTTCCAAACGAAGGTTTTCATTAAGGGAACTTCAGACTCAATATGGGCCCTTTAACAATGTAGAGAGAGAACATCATTAGACTGCCCAAATTCAATTTTGGGCAGCCACTTCTGAGATAAACAAATTACACAAAAATTTAAAATGAAATGGGTGGAAAACCTGAGGCCGTGTCCTCACGCATATGTCGTCGCGTCGCGTCGTGCCTCGCCATGCGGCAAGTGGAGTGAGCACATGTGGAGGAGGAAAATAGCTTGTCTATAGTAAAATAAGTGTAGCATCACCATTGTGTGGATCATGAAAAACCACACACTTTTGCTTTTTGGATCACTTCAATTTGACACACGATTAAAAAGTTATGGCACTCTAAAGATTCATACCCTACCTAATATCGAGCGACCCATTACATGTTCTCACTGAGTATAGTGCTCTGGTCGTGTGGCTAAGATATTGTAGCATCTCTTTACACCATTGCATTGATCATGAAAAATTGCATGCTTTTGCTTTTTGGATCACTTCAATCCGACACACGGTTAAAAAGTTATGGCAGTCTGAAGATTCATACCCTACCTTATATCGGAGCCGAGCGACCATGGCCTGTTCTCATTGAACATATTACTTTGGTAGCGCGGTTGAGATATCGGAGCCAGGAGACCCATGGCCTTTTCTCAATAAACATAATGCTCTGGTCACGTCGCTGAGATATCGGAGTTGCGCGACCGGAGCATTATGTTTAGTGAGAAGAAGTCTAGGTCACCCGGCTCCGATATCAAATAGGATATGAATCCTCAGATGGCCATAATCTTCTAACCGTGTGTCAGATTGAAGTGATCCAAAAAGCAAAAGTGTGTAGTTTTTCATGATCTACACAATGGTGTAAGGAGATGCTACACTTCTTGTACTAGAAGAAAGCTATTTTCCTCCTCCACATGTGCTCACTCCACCTACCTTCCGCATGGTGAGGCACGACGCGACACGACGACATATGTGCGAGGACATGGCCTCGAGTTTACCACCCAGTTCAATTTGAATTTTAGTGTATTTGGTTTATCTTAGAAGTGGCTGACGAAATTGAAGTTGGGCCACCACCGCTACGGTCTACACACATGGAAACACACCATTGGGCCATGTGGACACAAAACCTTTGAAAAGTTAAAAAAAGAATCTTTACAAAAGGCCCTTTTGGATTCAAGAGTTCTCCTAATGTGTATTATTTAGTCTTCTCCAAAGCTTAGTCAAACCGACACTGATTTTTCTCAAATTGCTTTTGAATATGATTATCATCCTTGCCTAGTGATTGCAATCACCTGCTATTATACCAAGTTGACAAATTGACACAGATCAATTAAATTACACCCATGCACACCGTTAAGTGCTTTCTAGACAAGTCAATATGAAGTGCGCCACACACCAACTGTATATATCATCAACTTGAAGCTAAAATGAAAATGTACATAAGTAGTAGCTAAAGACTCAAAGAAGATTCACCCAACTATCTAGAACTTAGTTAGAGAAAGATATTGTAAGGAGATGATAAGTAAACTTGAAATACTGGTTAAATATTGCCTTTCTAACTAACGTATCTACTTATAGTTTGACCCTTGAGAAGCAAAAATAACATCTTCTACTATCTTAGAGCTTCTCATACAAGAGAAACTATATGCTAAGGAGTCAAAATGTGACCTTTTTCAACCAAACTCAAGCACCTAAGTCATATAATATCCAATCATGACATTGAGATCGATTATAGGGTTTGTAAGAAGGTGTGTGAATGGCAATGACTACAAATAATCTATGATGTGAAATCATTCCTTGGCTTCACTGGATTCTTTCATAATTCAATTTGGATTATGCTAATAGCATTATCATTAACAAATGTTCTTAAGGGGGTGAAGAAAATGGTTGCCATGAAAAGAATCCACTAGTAGCTTGAATTGATGAAATGAATGAGAGTTTTGAAACTCTTAAGCATTATGTGTGTTTCTATAGCTCCAATTTTACATCAATTCAAGTCTAAAAAGTGTTTTTAGAGTGTTTGTGATTATGCTACAATCCCTTATCAAGATCCTCAAGTTGCATTTGAAAAAAAAAACTAGATCTTGCTCCGTGTAGTCTTCCACCTTTGAAAACGAACTTTTTGTAGGTGCATTATCTATATGGTGCTCTATTTATGGAACTTTTTGCAGTTAGTATATATTTGAGGTTGTTGATTTCAGAGGCCAAATGGTCAAAACTCATTCGAGAGTTTGAGTTTGACATTAAGTATCATAGAGGTACATCAAAGTGTGTTTCCAATGCTTTGAATTGGAAAGATTCATCAGTTAGGTACAAGCTACAATTTGATTTCTTGCAATATATGCCAAAATAGTTACAAGTGACCTAGAGTAGTAAAACAACTTAGGATAGAGCTCTTTTTATGCTAGACATGCTCACAATCCCACAACTTGAGAATTTGACGTCAAAACCCAAGTGTATCCTTAAACTCCAAAATATTCTAAGGTACTTCATATGCTATTTTCATGATAAAGCGGTCACTTATGAGGCTGTAAAGAAAATCAATCAGATCGCTTCTCAACTAGATCTTCAAATTTAAATTGGAATTCATCTTATATTTCACATAAGTCATTTGAAGGAATGACTTAGTAGAAAAAACAACCTGATTTTTTTAGGTGAACTAGTTGAATTGGAGGATCCAACTACCTTTGTATTGGCGGTTCCAGAATATATTGTCAATATTCGTCATCAACACCACTTGAGAAATTGGATGGTTCATGAATTATATATATATATTCAGAAGTCTTATGCTCGTCTTAAGGATCATTTCTATTGGCCATCCCTTAGGAAAGAGTTTGTTGTACTTATTCGTACATGTCCTTTCTACTTACGTAATAAGTACTCCAGTGCTAAGTCCGCTGGTTTGCTTCAAAGTTGGCCTATTCGTCACCGCCAGTGGACTGATATTTCTTTGAGAGGGAAATCATATCATAATGACACTTGGAGAGGGAAGACTACTTAAGAATGAACTTTCCTAGTTTTCTCCCTTTAGGAAAGGGCTCTTAAAATGAGAGGGAATATTATGTACCCATAAGGGCTTGCGACAAGTTACTTGAGGTGATGGTCTCATTATGCGAGATGAAGTGGTGGTCTGAAACTTGTTTGAATGCCATATGTGAATGTTCTATGGAGTGAGGCGACCCTTTGTTATTGACCCACGATAATGTATGCAACTGGCATGTGTCAATGGTTCAAACATGATCATGGTGGCAAAGGTGACTCACCTATACAATGTATATAGAGGTGGATCTCCACAAGCTTGACATTCATTCTCACCTGGAGATGGAGAGCTCTTCCCACATGGTTATGCTAGTATGCTATCTTGCATTAAGATGTAGGTCAATGAGTGTTAAAGAGAGGCTAGGATGTGGTGATATGGGACATCGTAGCCTAGTGGAGACCTATCTGGGCTTGATAGTGGTCTATTGCCCTAGTGTACAAGGGTAAGATGGTAGTGTCTCCATGGATGGGCAATAATAGAGCATTTCTCACTTGATTGTGTCCTTGTCTTGGTTAGTTTCAACGATGCCATTGGGATTTCTAATAGCCTACCAAATTACCTCCCACTCCTAAGTAGAGCAAAGTGCCTTTCTTGCGTAACACCTACCCAATTTTGCGCTTATGATAGAGAAGCTATCCACATCTCTTCTATGGTTTCGCCCTTTATGAATGGATTGAATTGCATAGCTTTCCATCCTCTAGTATCTCTCTTTCTACCCTTTTTTTGGGGGGTGGACACCACCGATGTGTTAACCTTGGGTGGTCAATTCCACACCAAGAACCCTCTACCACCACACAACACATGGGCGGATCTCTTCCTACCTCTTTTGCAAGTTAGTCCTCTGAGGTATTTTTTTTTCATGAATTTTGACATCTACTACCTTTGTTGGAATATGTTTGTTGTTTATGCTATGGACAATTTGGATTGCATGCAACTAGGAGTTTTTTTATGGCACCCACTCTATAGTTATTGCTTATGGTTGTCGATGTTATGAAAATGCTTAATCCATATTCACATGGTTTTATGGTATTTATATTGAGAACGAGGGCCTTATCCGTTAGCAAAGTTTGTGCACATTTGAATTAATACGCGACTCTCTACTAGTGTACTATTTTTTAATGTGAAGAAGTATTTAGAGCTTGTCATTTAGGGCCCACGTGATGATAGGATAAGTTGCCCCTTTGGTTACAGCTCTCTACTCTACTCTTTGTACATTTCATTTATGAATCTATAATAGTTTGGCTAAGTTTTGAAGCAAAAGGCCACCATGAAGTGAGTTATGAGACATAGAACGATACTGATTGAGTTGAGCAAACTTCAAATCTTTGTCAAATTTAATAACCTTGTGTGTCCTTGCTAATGCTAAGTGATTTTTGTTTGTTAATAATATGAAGCAACCTTTAGAAACAAAATGACAACCATGTACACTTTTCACCAAAACGTTTATGTAGACAAACTTTCATGTAGACATTTAATGAGAGATTGACAACTAAGCATGGAACTTTATGGTAAGATGTTCATGTGGACAACGAATGATTGTTTGTCACATGGCACATGTACTTTAGAAGGTGCATGTGCTATGTGACAACAATCATTGGTTGTCTAGAATTGAACTTTGTGCTGGTTTTAATATAGAAAATACTTACAAGAAAAAATCACTTCGGGCACTACAAACATAGGACAAGGCTTGTTCTTGGGGGCCTTTTCCTTGGTACAGGTGGCGACCTCAACCTCCTACCCTCAAGCAGCTGTCATCCCAGGGAGGAAGGCCTTTGGGGCATCCCCCCCCCTCATAATGCCTAAGCTCATTTATTTTTTGTAGTTTAGAGTCACCTATAGAAACAAATATTACGTGTACCTTCCACCAAAACTCTCACTGAAGGTGCTTTCAAAAAAGTGAAGATGTCTTAAAAGTAACTTTCTCGCGTTTTTCAGAAAAAAGCGAAGAAGCCAAAGGTACCTTTAAAACAACTTGAAGGTGCCCTTTAAAAAGTTGGCGAAGGTGCCTTTAACAGTTTAACTCTTCTAGAATTTTTTTTCTCTTCGCATTTTTTGGAAAAATGCGAAAAAAGATGAAGGTGTTAAAACTGTTGAACTGTGAACAAGTTGACTTCTAAAAATAATTGAACAGAAGAAGTCGAAGGTAAGTGTCGCAGTTTTTGGAAAGTGCGTAAAATGTGAACTGCGACACTTAGTGTATTTCTGCAGACTGTTCAGAAATAATGTAAATCTGCAAACTTGTTCTAAACGCAAGTTTTGTGGAAGTCCTTGAAGATGGCCAAGTCTCCAATGAAGTTATTAAACTTAACATCTGAACTTAAAATTATGATGGGATTGGTTACCTTTTGCTGGAGATCAGCCGGAAGTCCATTGTAGACGTTCTTCAAGTAATTGGCTGTCTAAGTTACGATTCACCAAGGAGGCAACTTGTCGGCTTAATTTCCAACAATACCTTTTAGTTAATTGGTTGTGCATTTGTTGTATGTTAGCTAGTCATTAGTTGTCCACATGAACATTTTACTTGTATTAAAAAAAATAACTGCGATAAACAAAACTCACACTTATGGCTTTAAGCAATAAAGCTCATGTGAAGATAGTATGTAAGATAGAAGTTTAATGATTAATGATATGTGATGCCAATGGTCTTTTTTGCTTTATATTTTGAGATTACATTTAGAAACAAAAATTTCATGTGTTTTCCAACAGTTACACCTTCTACAAAAATCTAACGGGATATTGTCACAAAGATTGACAATTAAGCAATTCAGATTAGGGCATAATTTTCCATGTGAACAACAAATGAATGAATGCTACACAACATGTCACAATGAGACACAAAGGGCCCACCATTTGCCCTCCTTGTGAGTAGTCTCTTATTGACACAAATTACAAGCTAAAACGGCATGAGAATGAAAAATGCATAGGCATTAAATGCTAGGTGCCCATATAACGGTGCAAAGTTAAGTGAAATAATGTCACACGTACTCTCTCTACCTTCTACGGGCAGAGCATTTAAAGCTTGTGCATAGTAATGAAAAACATTTAAAGCTCACAACAATGGGCGTTTACCACGTGTCACACATGCGTGCAGGTTTTAGGGCTAGCCACGTGTGCAAGTTTAGGGCTACAGCCTTCCAAATCTACCATTTTCAATGGTGAACCATGAGCCTACACCTACGCCTACACATAGAGTGTTTGTATGTATAGTGTGGAATACTTTTAGTTCATGCGACAAAACTTCTTTCCGTTTCCATGTGGAATGCTCTTTGAGCTCTTATACACACTTGCTCGTTGTATGGCATCGTGGCACTAAGAGACCAGGCTCCGTGTGAATGGATGCGTGGAAATCAAACACGGGCTTCAAAGGGGTAAGCGCGTTGGGTTTCTTGCCTCTACTTGTGAAAATACCCCTAATTCATTGGTCTAAACAAAAATTTGTAATTGTACGCAATGATTTTAGACAAAAATTTGTAATTGTATGCAATGATTTTAGTGGGTTACTTGATGATTAATCTAATCAGTTTTTTGTGAATAATCATTCTTAACACAGAACCATCATCAATCAGGATTCTTAACACAGAACCATCATAGGATTCTGCTCGTGAAGGGCTTCTATGAAAGAAAAAAAACGAGATTCTATATCACGATTTTTGCATTATCTTCAAGTCATGGAAGGCTTCCTATTAGAAGTTGCCTTGTGACAACCACATTGTTTAATGTGGAAGATTTTCTATGATTAGAATTACGTGTTAGTACGAAATTATGAATTAAGCACAATAAAGCTTTTGCACATGCAAGATGAAAAAACACATTCCCAAAAAGTTACTTTCATCTTCAAATGTGAGCGTTTCAAATGAAAAGGGACGAATTTACAGTGAAAATGGACTTTTCCAAAAGGCTCGATTGTCTGCGTAATTGGACTATTATTTCCTGAGTTATAGCTCAATCTGCCAAGATACTGAAATCTTCTCAGAATTTGAGAAGCTTCTTGAAGTGCATAAGTAACACCCAAATCCATCAGACAAGACGGACATGGGATAACTGATAATAACACGCAACGATCATATGCTATAATTTATGTTTAAAACACCACGGCTAGTTTGAAAAGACAATCATGGAGAAGAAATGTATAATTCACAAAATGTCCCAGAGGGTTAGCTCCTTGATCGTGCTCTCAAACTGTGACGAAGTGGCATGTGACTCGTCCCTCAGAAATTCTCTAAATTTTTCCATTGCAGCGGCAGGCAAACCCAATACTACTTTGATGCTCTTCCTCGCTTTTCCGCAAGAGAGGAAAAGAACAACCTCTGGTTCTGGAAGAGTAACGGGACCTGAATGCACAGGATCTCCCCAGCCATGGTCTATGGCGTTGAGGGAGAGTCTCGACCAGGTGGTTATGACAAGCGTGGACGTCAAAGATGGGCGAGCCCGAGTTAGTTCGAAGTAGTCGATTGCAGATCTCATGTACTTGTTATCCATCATTTTGATTGCTTCTTGAACAAGACCAACAGCATGAGACAAGCTCTTATGCTTGAGATCTTCAGCTGTAACCATTGCGCAGGTTAGTAGGATCCCGTTTCCAAAGAAGCCTGTCGGGAGAGGGGGTACAAATCTTGATCGCGAATTTACTGCAAAAAGCAACTTTGCCTTCTGAGAATCTGGAATGTTTAGGGCTTTGGTTCGAGCACGCCAAATCAAAGCAGTGAGCGCCTCGAACGTAGTGCATTTTTTGAGCAGGCCCTCTTGGAGTAGATTTCTCTTCAGTGCTTCCAACGATTGAGCATCAAAGCAGAACGAGCTGTACACTACATCGGTCGAAGATTGTATAATCTGGTGATCTTTTGAAAGTGCTTTGATCTCAGTGAATTCCATATGAGGAAATTCTATCTGAAGAGGCACACGGTGCTTCAGAATGCTTCTGTCTAGATAAGGAGGAACCGAAATTGGCACACCACGGGCAGTTTCGGCCCATGAATTCAAAAACTCCATAGCTGCTATTCCGTCATAGACAGCATGATTCATAGCAAGCCCGACAACAAAGCCTCCACACTTGAGTCTGGTAACCTGCGCATGCAAACATCGATAGATGATTGACGGTTTATTACAAAATCACATATCACCCTGAGTTAGCTCATGATAGCAAGCATACTCCTAACGCGAGCATTTCCGTACATGTATCTTGCGCTAAATTGAATCGACTGGACTCGAATATGAGAGATGAGAATTATACCTGCACTATCATAAGTGGAAGTTCGAGCATGTTTTTGGCACTCGGAACGTTGTAAACGAACTGCGTCAATGTGGTCGTATCAGTGATATCTGATAGTGCGGCATCTGCATCCCCCTCGACAAACAATACCCCTTGGTCATTACAGATTACATTTAGCTTCCCGTCAGAGCTGATCCCCAATCTGCCAGCCACTGGCCTGTAGTGCACCAGGACCTTTCGAAGAGCCTCTCGAAGCACGTTTGCAGGATCTTCGTTCTTCTTATCCTCTTTGGCTTCGTAAAAATAAACAGTTCGTAAAATGTGTGCAATATTCTGGTCCAGGTTAGAGAGAAAGTAAATGAAATTCTCCGCAGCTTCTGCGGGCGCAACCAGCATGGGCTCTTGCAGCATAATGCTGAGCGATGCTGGTAGCACTGCTTCGGCACCCATTGTAACAAAGCAGCACGTTCAATCACTCACCTAAAAGTTCAATTGTACAACACACAAATTCTCAGCACTGTTTCTAAATTCTCACTAGTCTCAGAGGTTGATGCCTGGAGATTGGAGTCTATTAAGGAAGTACAAGCAATACTTTCTATGTTAAGGAAATAAAGCATGTACGAGAAATAATGTCACGATTAAAGATTCACACCCTGCGATCAGCTCAGCAGTATTCCAGTTTCCTGCATGTAATTTTCTAGATCTGAACCCTGAATTGATCACGCTGCTTGTCAGTTTACGGTGTTCTTCGGCATATATATAATATCTCTAACTTCTCTTTCAGTCTTTCTACACTCAGGAGTCAGTAGTCAGGACTCAGTACTCCAGTGCTTACTAAACACTCCAGAGTTATAAACAACCCATAAATGCCAGGGAATGCTACAGCCTACTTCCTTCCGTAGCTGCTAGTTGTAAGCCTATAGAATATAGATCTTAATATCATCTTATGCTCAAAAATTCAAACTTCCACCATTGTTCTGAGTTCACTAACCACAGTTTCTGCAGCGTCCAGACTAGATGAGGACTGTACCCAGTTCGAAGCTTCCCAAGTTGCCCGTCCTAGAGACTTCCTCTAATGATTTGGCTCCTCTAGGCTCTGATTAGCAATTTAGCAGGCGGGACTCAGGAATCAGAACTAAACATTGGAATGGATTGGCTTCAGATTCCAGAATGTTAGTGTCAGTAGGAAGGAGAGTAAACTTACCGATCGATCTGACAATCGGCTGCATGCAAGAATGAATGCAAATTGTACAAAGCTGCTCAAACGACCAACGAGCTGGTGAGGAGCTTTTAAAGAACTGGGGTGTCGGTGATCAGTACTACTGTGACCATGGTCCACTACTGCTCCCGAGTCCTTCTCCTTCTTTTATTCAGGAATCAGGATCGGTTAATTAACTCCCATTTCTGAACCATGACCAGCTTTTTTTCAGCCTAAATAACTAGCTTTTCTGAGTGACTCGTGACTGGTGAGCAGCTACATTTGTGAATCCTGATAATTCTCTTATAATTTGTGACGATTCCCTTCAAATAGAGCTGACATGTATTAGATGTGAGTTACATGACTAGGGAGCTATATTTGGGAATCCTGATAATTCTCTTATCAATGTCCTGATTCTACTAAAATTTAGAGCCAAGGCCTAAACCTATTTTTATTTGTCCATAAATGATAGTTAAACAAGAACTTTGTGCTACATGTAATGCCAAGTCTCCAATTTTTTTTTTGTATTTTGGATGCACCTCGAGGTGGAATTTGCTTGCAAGTGGAATAGTCACTCGCTTTGTCCACAATTCACATGCTTGAGTGAAAGCAACAAAGATTTTGTCCAAAATTTATAAGGAAAAGAATTTCAAACATGACATTACGTCATGGAAGGCCTATGGGCTCGGGCCTTCCATGCAAGTCAGGGCCTGCCCTCGGGCAAGAGCCCTCCCTGCAAGGAAGGCCCTCGGACCCAAGCCTTCCACCTCCCCAAAAGTGGCTTCAGGGCCACATAAATGCAATTGCATGTACAATTTGAGGAGAAATTTGCATGTATGATTTTTTTTTTTGGGTGGTGGGGGGGGGGGGGGGATTTGCATATATGACCAAGACTTAAAGTACTTGTCATCTATTGTTATCAGCCCTTAAAGTTTTAGGCACCTCCTTTGATGTTGACATTTGCACAAACTAAATTGACCAAGATTAACAAATAGTATTGACTTTGAAAGGCCAAGCCAAAAAGGAATTCTTTTCTTTCTAAACCCTTTTAGATTTCACATGTATTTTTAGATGAGTTTGAGTTGAAGGCTTTGTTTTATTGGAAAACCTTTTAGGTTGCAAAACTTTCTTCTTGTTATCTTCGAGCAAAAGCATTGATATCTTTTGGATCTCCTTGTTTATTTTCATGATCTTCACGTCCAATTATCTACTTTGAGAATGATTGAGAGAGTCTTAGATTAATTCATTTTATTTGTTCTAAACTTTTGTTGACAACATAAGTGTTCTTGTTAATTTTGAGGTTTATTAAAAAAATACTTTTTTTATTGAATGATAGCGGAGGTAATGCATAAGTTATTGGCCATGGATGATAATATGTAATGTTTGTCAATCCTAAGCTTGATTGAGTGTAACAATGGACATGATTGGAGATGATAAGCCACATTTAGGCAAGAATACTGTCGGAAATAGGATAGATAATGTAATACAGAAACTTCCTACTTCCAATGCATGACTACGCCTATCAAAAATTGAACAAAGCAGTAGTGATGAAAATCACGTTCAATCTTTAGCAACTAACTTTGAAATCGCTAGAAACTAAGTGATTACGTAGCCAAACATAAAGTATTGAATTCTCAGACAATTTCTATCAGTTACAAAAGCAATACAGAGATGCATGCATTCTGACATACTGAACGCAATAAGAAGATAGTATTGATTCAGAAAAAAAAACAAAAATCAGATGCTACTGAGTGCAAAACAATAGCGGATAGAAACCGCGCACTCTAAGTCGTCTCTGAGTAATTGAGAATAAGTCTGATAATGATTAGCAGCTCTGCTGATAAGCAGTAGCGCAATAGCAACTCTAATACAAATCTCTAAAAGACTGAGCTAGAATGCTCAGGAGAGTTCAAGCTTGAAAGCTTGATAGAGAGCTAACAACAATACTTTCTGATTGTGAATAATCTGTTTGATGAGAGCGTAGGAAGCGTCCTGTAATAACACTCAATCCCTTCACATTCACAATGTTGATTCAAGACTTCTTAACTTTTTGAAAAAGAGATGTATGAACAGCTGATTTTATACTAAGTAATTAGGTCGTCAAATGTGATTGCCAGTTTGCTGGTGTTTGTTGGCATTCATCCAACTCCTTCTCATTGATTGCTGACAAGCGGTGGAAATTGGCCGTAAACAGCTTGTCTGCATAAATGAACTGAAACTGTCACTCTATAGAAATGAACTAAAACTGCCACAGGTGACAGTGTGACAAAAAGTGTGTCGGCTTTTTGTGAAAAACCCAACAATGCCCAAAAAACTCATTTCTTTCATATTAGGGTAACTCCACAATTTGCCAGTCATTTCCTTAACATTTGAGGCACTTTGAAAAATGCGAAAAAATGCGACTCTGCATATTTACTCACAAATCCTGGCAGCGAAAAATGAGAAAAAAATGACACTGCATTTTTACACGAGATTCTTGACAGGCAACAAAGTCTGGATTGTAGAGAGAGAAAATGCGACATTGTTGTCAAACTCCGTGTAATTTTGTAGACTTTGTAAAAAAAACTTGTAAATCGGCAGACTGTGTAAAGACACGGGAAAATCCGCAGAACTGGATAAACAATGGATGAAGATTAAAATTGATTAGTCGATTGGTATGAGTGGAGGAGGTGCCCCTACATTCCCTCTTGTTGCCTCCAGCTCTTCAAACTCTTCATTCATGGCTTCGAGCTGTGTTAGCCCATCTCTCATTTCTCTAGAAAGGTTGAATTGACTCTGGTTCGCGGCTCACAAGGATGCTTGCCATTCTTTTCTTTTTGTTTCTTTGTCCTTCTTCACCTCACTAAGCATAGTCGTCATTGCACTTGATAAGTATTGACACATCTTCACTTCAAAGAGGTTCTTCTGTTGTCGTTGGCAGCCCATAATAATTTTTGAGAATTTCATAGCCAACTAGATCACTGTCTGCTATGTATTTCGTCTCATCAAATTTAACATCTCGAACTATTTTTATCTTGCCAGTTTTGGGTACATAAACACGATAATATGACGGATGTAACTCGAATCCTACTAGAAAACCTTGTTCTATTTCTTCATCGAGTTTCTTTCTCAGCTTATCTGTATGTGCATATACACTGCGCATCCAAATGTTCAAACATGTGCAAGATTTGGCTTCGACTTCCATCATATCTCATGAGGAGCCATCATACACCTTGCAACTTCCATTAGTATACGATTCCTTTGTTCATCTATTCCATTGTGCTGAGGTGTGTAAGATTCAGTCTTTGTGTGTATAATACCTCAATCATTACAGTAAGCTTTGAATTCGTTGGAAATGTACTCACCTCCACGATCTATGCGAATTTGCTTCAGTTTATTGTCTGTCTGCTTCTCAGCCCAACTCGTATACTCAACAAATTTTTCAAAAGCTTCGGATTTGGTACGAATAAAGTATACTACATCGAACTTGTTGAAGTTATCAATAAACGTAATGAAATATTTTGCATCACCCAACGACAATACTCCGAATGGTCCACAAATATCTGAATGCACAATTTCAAGTACCGTAGTTGCTTTATAAACATCCGCATTGAAAGGTGTTCTAGTCATCTTGCCTTTAAGACAAGATTCGCAAATAGTTCAAATATCTCTACTTTTGATTTCGACTCCTTGAATTCTCTAACTTTTATTGGCTTGGTACAAGGCTTCCATGTTCATAGGACATAGCCTTTTGTGCCACAGTACATCTATTGATTCTTGAGTTTGATTGACTTGTTCAATTCCTGTTCAAATGTTCAGGTGATACAAATTTCCTTCTCTGCTGCCTTTAGTAATCAGGTTATCAGAATCTTCCTCGAGAAATTTACAAGAATTCTTTGTGAAGGTTACTAACATGTCTGTATCAACTATCTTAGCTACAGATAGAAGATCTTTATCAAGAATAGGGACATGGAGAACTTCCTCCAGTTTCTTGTCTCCCTGATTCGTGTCTAGCCATAATACACCAGTTCCATCAACCACGTGTTTAGAACCGTCTCCAAGTATAATGAATCTCGAATTGTTCGTCTTCTTGTACTCAGACAAAATTTGTTTCAAGGAAACAAAATGTGAGATGGCTCCCAAATCAAGTACTACTTCTCGAATTGAAGTAGATGAACAGCATAGATCAATACTAACATAAGCTTGTGAATTCCTTGTTGCCATGTCTTCTGCTGCTCTTGAGCATTCTGCTTTGTCTTCGACATAGTTTGAATCTGAAGGTTCACTTCGATTCTGCTCCTTTTTGTTTCTGGGATTCTGATAATAGTTTATTGCTGCATAACCTCGTTTATGACAATGAATACATTCAATCTTTGGATTTAGCCAACACTTTTTTTCTGAGTAACCTGATCTTCTGCATATGTTGCAGATCTTCTTATCACCAGGATTCTTTTGTTGTTTTCCAGATTGTTGTTCATTAGTCTTAGACTCATTCCTTTTAAACGACTCCCTCTTAAACTTAGACTTCCTAGAAGATTTATTCTTCTGAGTAAATAGAGCATTTTCTGAATCACCATTTTTGTCATAGCGTTCATGAGCTTCTACTTCTTCGTTCACTCCGTCTATTGCCTTTTGAAGTGTCATTGTCGTATCTTTTGCCAATAAGGTTTGAGTTGTGTGGAATGACCTGGGTAGGGCCCGAAGAAAATAACTAAGCTGTTTTTCCTTAGAAATTGTATTTTTTGCACCAGAATTCTGCAAGGAACTAAATAGATCTTTAATGTTTCACACGAATGTGTTCAGGTCTTTGTCGTCCCACTGTAGGTAAGTTAATTGGTCTTCCAAAAATATGATTTGATTACGAGATCGAGTCTCATTCTTGGTTTGCAATTCCTCCCATAAATCCTTTGCGTTTGAAATTGATGTAAGATCCAGCATTATATTGTCATGCACTGAAGACACAATAATTGCTATAGCTTTGTCATTTTTTAAACTCCATTCTCGAAATTCATTGCCAGGAGTAGCTTCTAGCTTCTCCTCAATTGGTTCTACCCATTGCCATAGACCTTTCCTCTTCAACAAGAGTGAGGTCTTTAATTTCCAAATCAAGTAGTTTGAACCTTCTGGGTCCAAGATTGTAGTGACAGAATCTGTGGGGCGGATTTGCAGTTCAAGTACTCGCACATGAACGGCAACGAAACGACTCAATGTTTGCAAAGGATGGATGGCTAGCCTGTTTCTTGGGTTAGTTTCATTTGCGACAACGCCCACCAGACGCAAGCAGGAAGTCAAAAGTTGGAAAGGGCAATTTCAGAGGAGATCTTCTATGGAGCAGTTGGTCTTCATTTTGGGACGGCCACCTTCGGAACTGAAACTCACTGAGCATGGGTGATATCCAGTATCAGTTGGGTTTTTCCTCAAAAGGGGAAAGACTAGGATCCTCTTCAGAGATTGGCAACAAGTTGGATCAAGCTATAATCCTAACAGATGGGAAGCATAGTGTTGGAAAGGCTTTTTGTCCGAAGAACTCTACCCTAAGTCCAATCAACTGATTTTATAAGTGGAGGGGAACTATCACACACATCTCTCTCTTGGGGCAAATTTTGAATGAAAGTTGATCAAACTGGGGGCAAATTCAAGGTCACCTAGCCATACTCACACGAGGAGACTGGCGAACTTTGGACCTAATAAGTTGACAAGTTTTTGTTGTGGAAAGGAAAGTTTGTTATAGGCTTTCTCTGGACCAGCAATGATGAGGAAACATATGAGTACGCTGGCTTGTGTTACGTGTAAGGCAGCTGATCAATGAAGGAACTGTGAAAGTTGAGTCTTGCATGAGAGACTTGGTGTTTCGAACGGACGCTAAGGGACAGTTCGCGTTGAGATCGGACTAGTGCAAACTCTAGGTGCATGTGTCTGATTCAAAGAGAGCTACTTGAAGCCAAGCTCGATGTACACTTCTTGTTTTGACTATGAGGCAACTGACCAGTGATGGAATTGTGAAAGTCAAGTTTTGCGCGACGGACATGGTGCTTCAAACAAACGCGAAGAGATAGTTCGGATGCAGATCAAACTGCTGCGACCCTTTGGCTTTCCACGAGGTCAATGGTTACATTTGGACTGATTCAAAGAGCTACTTCAAGCTAAGTGAGAGGTGCATTGCGGAGTACTCAATCTTTGCCTACCTTAAAGAGCCAAGATGGAAAAGTATCAAGATCAGGCTGGGACAAGGAGAGAAATCAAGGTGCAGAAGCAACAAGGCACGGAGTGGACCATAAAGTGGACAATCAAACGATTAATCCTTTGGCTCAGGGAGCCCTGATACCTGTGCGGAACTGAACAAATTTGGAGCTCAGGGAGCTCAACACAAAGTGCATCAAGGACAAATCAGGAGCTCAAAGGAGTTCCAAAGTCGAAAGTCAGAAGCGACAGGGGCGAACATTTCAAAGAAAGGCCTCTGTCACCAGTTAATAAGGTTCTCGGGTTTTACGAAAGCGATATCAAATCTACGCTTTTCCCAGACAAAGATATATTTTCAAGTTATGTAATCTTTCAGTACAAAGAGCTGAGCCTCCGACTTGTGGTGTGCCAGCTTCAATGTTAATAAAAAGTGGCCAGTAAATTGAGTACTGTGCCAATTAGCTTAAATGTATAGTTATTTTAATTGGGAGACACCTTTACTTTAATCTGACATCTGATGAGGACATCAGATTTTATAAAGGTGGGGTGGATGTTGTAAAGCTACCTTTACAAGCTTTACTTCCGACGCCATCAACGCCAGATATGTCCTCGGCGCCAGCAGCGCCCCTGCCGATCCCGGCGCCATTGTGACCAGAATCCAGTCGGCGCCAAGTTCCTATGGCTGAAAATCTTTGACCGGTTCTAGCGGAGTCCAGAGAGCTCTGATCGATTTGCAATCACCTCACACGATCTAGGCATGATTAAAAGAAGCCTGTGGATCAATAAAATCTAGAGAGAGAAAATGACTTTCTAGAAAGAAAAAATCCTAGAGAGAGAAAAATGTGCTTTACCAGCTTGGGTAGAGTGCTTTGTATGAGGGGGGTGCCAAATCACACCAATACTATAGAAGAGTGCGGGTTGCGACTCAGGACGAGCTCCAACGAAGTCTCAGCCTCTCTTGTTGGAATGTTGTCATGGCTCTCGCCTTGGCATGCTAGCGCCCCGAAGACTAGGGTCGGTCACTGTAGCGCAGGCATCCCAAAGGGAGCCGGGAACCACGACTTAGCTTCCCAGCCTTCAACTCTTGCCATCCAAACCCACTTGACATACAAGCAGCCAACTCGCCAACAACGATCAGACTTAACCAACATGAAGTTCCGAAAACCAACATTGAGATCCAACCTGGCGCCATGCCAGATCGGGGGTCCCGATGTGGGTGACTTCCCTCCAAGCAAGCCGCCCGACATACATCAAACTTAACCAACTCGAAGCTTCGTTACAAACGAGTAACATCCATTCCAAGCAAGCGGTCTGACTTACATCAGACTTAACCAACTGAAAGCTTCGTCACGAGCGCTGGAAGCCAACCTGGCGCCACGCCAGACTGGACAGCCATAAACAGGTAACATCCACCCAAGCAAGCCATCCAACTCAGCCGACAGGTTAGAGCCCGTTCCCCAAGAGCTTAACCCATTCACGTTCATG
Source organism: Diphasiastrum complanatum (assembly GCA_029204225.1). Lineage (NCBI taxonomy): Eukaryota > Viridiplantae > Streptophyta > Lycopodiopsida > Lycopodiales > Lycopodiaceae > Diphasiastrum > Diphasiastrum complanatum. The sequence goes on from MU831707.1 coordinate 58,216, forward strand.
CAAGGAACACTCAGAACCACAAGCCGCGACAGATATGGAAACAACCAGTTCCTGGACCAAATGGTCCCGACAGCATACCGCTGGCGCCACGGACCGAATGGTCCCGACGGCATACCGCTGGCGTCCCGGGATACGACCCTCAGCTATGTGCCAAATTAAAAATTTGGAAAGCGGCCTTACAACTGGCGCTTTTACCGAACACTGAAACCCAGAAGGTAATCAGAGTCAGTTTGAGGAAAATCCCACTTTATTGATAAATCTGAGAAGGTTACATTTCAAGTGTGTGACCGACCCTAGTCTCCGGGGCGCTAGCATGCCAAGGCGAGAGCCATGACAACATTCCAGCAAGGGAGGCTGAGACTTGGTTGGAGCTCGCCCTGAGTCGCAACCCGCACTCCCCTATAGTATTGGTGTGATTCGGCACCTCCCCTCATAACAAGCACTCTACCTAAGCTGGTAAAGCACGTTTTTCTCTCTCTAGGATTTTCTCTTTCTAGAAAGTCATTTTCTCTCTCTAGATTTTATTGATCCCCAGGCTTCCTTTAATCATGCCTAGATCGTGTGAGGTGATTGCACATCGATCTGAGCTCTCTGGACTCCGCTAGAACTGATCAAAGATTTTCAGCCATAGGAACTTGGCGCCGGCTGGATTCTGGTCACAGTGGCGCCGGGAGCGGCGCCGGCGCAGTTGGCGCCGGGAGCAGCAGGGGCGCTGCTGGCGCCGGGGACATAGCTGGCGCCAATGGCGCCGGAAGTAAAGCTTGTAAAGGTAGCTTTACAACATCCACCCCACCTTTATAAAATCTGATGTCCTCATCAGATGTCAGATTAAAGTAAAGGTGTCTCCCAATTAAAATGACTATACATTTATGCTACTTGGCACAGTACTCAATTTACTGGCCACTTTTTATTAACATTGAAGCTAGCACACCACAAGTCGGAGGCTCAGCTCTTTGTACTGAAAAATTACATAACTTGAAACAAATATCTTTGTCTGGGAAAAGCGTAGATTTGATATCGCTTTCGTAAAACCCGAGAGCCTTATTAACTGGTGACAGAGGCCTTTCTTTGAAATGTTCTCCCCTGTCGCTTCTGACTTTTTTGACTTTGGAACTCCTTTGAGCTCCTGATTTGTCCTTGATGCACTTTGTGTTGAGCTCCCTGAGCTCCAGATTTGTTCGGTTCCGCACAGGTATCAAGGCTCCCTGAGCCGAAGGATTTATCGTTTGATTGCCCACTTTATGGTCCACTCCGTGCCTTGTTGCTTCTGCACCTTGATTTCTCTCCTTGTCCCAGCCTGATCTTGATACTTTTCCATCTTGGCTCTTTAAGGTAGGCAAAGATTGAGTACTCCGCAATGCACCTCTCACTTAGCTTGAAGTAGCTCTTTGAATCAGCCCAAATGTAACCATTGACCTCGTGGAAAGCCAAAGGGTCGCACCAGTTTGATCCGCATCCGAACTATCTCTTCGCGTTTGTTTGAAGCACCATGTCCGTCGCGCAAAACTTGACTTTCACAATTCCATCACTGGTTAGTTGCCTCACAGTCAAAACAAGAAGAGTACATCGAGCTTAGCTTCAAGTAGCTCTCATTGAATAAGAAACATGCACCCAGAGTTTGCACTAGTCCGATCTCAACGCGAACTATCCCTTAGCGTCCGTTCGAAATACCAAGTCTCTATGCAAGACTCAACTTTCACAGTTCCTTCATTGATCAGCTGCCTTACACGTAACACAAGCCAGCGTACTCATATGTTTCCTCATCATTGCTTGTCCAGAGAAAGCCTATAACAAACTTTCCTTTACACCACAAAAACTTGTCAACTTATTAGGTCCAAAGTTCGCCAGTCTCCTCGTGTGAGTATGGCTAGGTCACCTTGAATTTGCCCCCATTTTGATCAACTTTCATTCAAAATTTGCCCCAAGAGAGAGGTGTGTGTGATAGTTCCCCTCCACTTAATAAATCAGCTGATCGGACTTAGAGTAGAGTTCTTCGGACAAAAAGCCTTTCCAACACTTTGCTTCCCATCTGCTAGGATTATGGCTCGATCCAACTTGTTGCCAATCTCTTAAGAGGATCCTAGTCTTTTCCCCTTTGAGGAAAAACCCAACTGATACTGGATATCACCCATGCTCAGTGAGTTTCAGTTCCGAAGGTGGCCGTCCCAAAATGAAGACCAACTGCTCCATAGAAGATCTCCCCTGAAATGGCCCTTTCCAACTTTTGACTTCCTGCTTGCGTCTGGTGGGCGTTGTCGCAAATGAAACTAACCTAAGAAACAGGCTAGCCATCCATCCTTTGCAAACATTGAGTCGTTTCGTTGTCGTTCACGTGTGAGTACTTGAACTGCAAATCCGCCCCACAGATTCTGTAGTCCTCTTTGTTTGATGGTATCAGCCTTCAAAAGAAAAGGTTCCTTCTCGAGCCATCAGCTCCTTGTATCACAAGCAATCATGCAAACCAGGCAAAGCACGAGTACTAAGACTCACCACGAATACGTACAAGTAAGACACTCAGGCAGGTTTACTAACAAGTAACAAAGACAAGGTCCCCCTTTGAGATGGTCCTGCCAACGGACCTTTGCCTGGCCGCGCCCATACAAATCGATCACAGAATCAGCCCACCTAGGACACCCCTCCAACCATCCGTGCTTTCACCATTAAGCAGCACATTGCCTCAGTCACGCCCCACCACTTTTTGGTCGATAGCCCTTATAGCTAAACGATCGGCAGCTATCCTTGAATATACCACCCCCGTGGACGCACCCGTGCTTTCACCGTCAGGCAGCACATTGCCTCAGTAACGCCCCCACCAAATCTAGTCGATAGCCCTTATAGCTAAACGATCGGCAGCATACCCCCCCAATCGTGGACGCACCCGTGCTTTCACCGTTAGGCAGCACATTGCCTCAGTAACGCCCCCACCAAATTTGGTCGATAGCCCTTATAGCTAAACGAATGGCAGCTATCCTTGAATATACCGCCCCCATGGACGCACCCGTGCTTTCACCGTTAGGCAGCACATTGCCTCAGTAACGCCCCCACCAAATTTAGTCGATAGCCCTTATAGCTAAACGATCGGCAGCATACCACCCAAATCGTGGACGCACCCGTGCTTTCACCGTTAGGCAGCACATTGCCTCAGTAACGCCCCCACCAAATTTGGTCGATAGCCCTTATAGCTAAACGAACGGTGGCCATCGCGAATATGTCACCCCGCACCCCACAAGGCACAGACCGTGCTTACACCATCCTAATGGCAGCACACTGCCTCATCTGTCCTACGTGCAGACGGCGCCAGGCCCGAACCGCGGAAACTGACCGTGCTTACACCTCAAGGGCAGCACTTTGACTCATCAAGCCCCCGTCCTGCCAACCACCCCGACCGTGGACGCACCCGTGCTTACACTGTGGGCAGCACCTTGCACAACAGTTGTCTTGATGAACCCCAAACCGTGGCCATTTCCGTGAGATCCGCATAGCTGACCGGCCAGTCGGCTCTGATACCACATGTAGCGCAGGCATCCCAAAGGGAGCCGGGAACCACGACTTAGCTTCCCAGCCTTCAACTCTTGCCATCCAAACCCACTTGACATACAAGCAGCCAACTCGCCAACAACGATCAGACTTAACCAACATGAAGTTCCGAAAACCAACATTGAGATCCAACCTGGCGCCATGCCAGATCGGGGGTCCCGATGTGGGTGACTTCCCTCCAAGCAAGCCGCCCGACATACATCAAACTTAACCAACTCGAAGCTTCGTTACAAACGAGTAACATCCATTCCAAGCAAGCGGTCTGACTTACATCAGACTTAACCAACTGAAAGCTTCGTCACGAGCGCTGGAAGCCAACCTGGCGCCACGCCAGACTGGACAGCCATAAACAGGTAACATCCACCCAAGCAAGCCATCCAACTCAGCCGACAGGTTAGAGCCCGTTCCCCAAGAGCTTAACCCATTCACGTTCATGCAAGGAACACTCAGAACCACAAGCCGCGACAGATATGGAAACAACCAGTTCCTGGACCAAATGGTCCCGACAGCATACCGCTGGCGCCACGGACCGAATGGTCCCGACGGCATACCGCTGGCGTCCCGGGATACGACCCTCAGCTATGTGCCAAATTAAAAATTTGGAAAGCGGCCTTACAACTGGCGCTTTTACCGAACACTGAAACCCAGAAGGTAATCAGAGTCAGTTTGAGGAAAATCCCACTTTATTGATAAATCTGAGAAGGTTACATTTCAAGTGTGTGACCGACCCTAGTCTCCGGGGCGCTAGCATGCCAAGGCGAGAGCCATGACAACATTCCAGCAAGGGAGGCTGAGACTTGGTTGGAGCTCGCCCTGAGTCGCAACCCGCACTCCCCTATAGTATTGGTGTGATTCGGCACCTCCCCTCATAACAAGCACTCTACCTAAGCTGGTAAAGCACGTTTTTCTCTCTCTAGGATTTTCTCTTTCTAGAAAGTCATTTTCTCTCTCTAGATTTTATTGATCCCCAGGCTTCCTTTAATCATGCCTAGATCGTGTGAGGTGATTGCACATCGATCTGAGCTCTCTGGACTCCGCTAGAACTGATCAAAGATTTTCAGCCATAGGAACTTGGCGCCGGCTGGATTCTGGTCACAGTGGCGCCGGGAGCGGCGCCGGCGCAGTTGGCGCCGGGAGCAGCAGGGGCGCTGCTGGCGCCGGGGACATAGCTGGCGCCAATGGCGCCGGAAGTAAAGCTTGTAAAGGTAGCTTTACAACAGTCACACACTTGAAATGTAACCTTCTCAGATTTATCAATAAAGTGGGATTTTTCTCAAACTGACTCTGATTACCTTCTGGGTTTCAGTGTTTGGTAAAAGCGCCAGTTGTAAGGCCGCTTCCAAATTTTTTTAAGTTGGCACATAGCTGAGGGTCGTATCTCGGGACGCCAACGGTATGCCGTCGGGACCATTCGGTCCGTGGCGCCAGAGGTATGCTGTCGGGACCATTTGGTCCAGGAACTGGTTGTTTCCATATCTGTCGCGGCTTGTGGTTCTGAGTATTTCTTGCATGAACGTAAATGGGTTAAGCTCTTGGGGAACGGGCTCTAACCTGTCGACTGAGTTGGATGGCTTTCTTGGGTGGAAGTTACATGTTTATGGCTGTCCAGTCTGGCGTGGCGCCAGGTTGGCTTCCAGCGCTCGTGACGAAGCTTTCAGTTGGTTAAGGCTGATGTAAGTCAAACCGCTTGCTTGGAATGGATGTTACTCATTTGTAACGAAGCTTCGAGTTGGTTAAGTTTGATGTATGTCGGGCGGCTTGCTTGGAGGGAAGTCACCCACATCGAGACCCCCGATCTGGCATGGCACCAGGTTGGATCTCAATGTTGGTTTTCGGAACTTCAAGTTGGTTAAGTCTGATCGTTGTTGGTGAGTTGGCTGCTTGTATGTCAAGTGGGTTTGGATGGCAAGAGTTGAAGGTGGGGAAGCTAAGTCGTGGTTCCCGGCTCCCTTTGGGATGCCTGCGCTACACCGACCGTGGACGCACCCACACTTACATTGTGGGCAGCACCTTGCACAACGGCTGTCTAGACAAATCCCAAAATGTGGCCATCTTTGTGAGACTTGCGTAGCTGACCAGCTAGTCGACTCTGATACCACATGTTGCACCGGCACCTCAAAGGGCGCTGGGACTTGAGTGGTTTTCAAAACACGTGCTTAAGTCTAACATTCATCCATCATGCACTTACGTAAAAGCCAACTTAGAAACGTAACAAGCTTAACCATTTAGACTTCGAAAAACTGGAATCCAACCACAATAAAAGCCAACTCAAAATCCGTCCCCAAAAGGCAACCAAAGGCAAAGACAAGCCACACATGAAACCCAAGGCATAGTTGTCACCAAACTGACCAAATGGCATAGCGGCAAGCCACACGTCGGTGATATGGACCCTTAGGCGCTAGCGACGCAAAAAGGTTGTAGTAAGGGTCCTTCCACTTGGACCAGTCCCGGAGGCGAAACCAAAATGGTGATCATCCCCAAAGATCAACTTTATTAAATTTGGAAAATGTTACATTCATACATAGGCTGACTGGTCTCGGGGCCACCAACACGTGCTGGGCATTGTGCTTGGCTCACATTGGTAGAGGGAGTTGAGACCTGGCGACTGGATTCTTGGCGGTGGTTGAGCTGCCCAAGTTTATGTCTGCCGCCGGACTCCCCCTATAGTTCTGGTGTGATTCGGTGCACACCCTCTGTCTTGGAATATAGTGCTTTTTTGGTAAAGCACGCTTTTCTAGACTTAGTTTTTATTTTGCTGATTAAGTATGGCAAGCCTGGCAGAATCAGTATGGCTCTCAAACATAAGTCCCGAGAGCCATCCTGGTGGCAGAATCAACTTGGTTCCTAACTAAGCCATGACTCGTGTCGTACTATACCAACAGGGTTAATATAGATTTTATAGTAAATAATGTCCTTTCCATAGAGGACAACCTTAGAAAGTTATGTTTTTTGTACAATTATGGCAAGTGGTTTGGAGTGTTTTTTTTTTGTTGTCGACAGACATTAAAAAGTAACCAATATTACTTATGTTTGGGATGGGTAATGTTAATAAATTCAGAACAACAATCCGGCCTCTATCGAATCGAATGAAGCGCGTTCTACAGATGAGATGTTATCAGAGTAGTACAACAGTACTACACTCTGGCTGATTAAGGTGTCAACAAAGAATCGAGAATTGTTCGATGTATTCGCGACTGTGCAGACAATTAATTAATCGCGTTCGTGAACTATTCGGTTCTAGACAGAAGTCCTCAACAACTAAAGCCCAACTTAATGGTTAAAAAACACGAAGAGTTTTAGAATACATCAGAAACTTATGTCAATGCAAATCAGGAAAACAAATCAGAGACTCAATTCTTCAGACAGGGACTGTCATCTCATATGTACACATACAGCTTTATTCAATGGTCGTGCTAGACTGTAGAAAAAATAGTCGTTATTCGAGTGTCGAAAAGGAAGTATTCACGACAGACGAATAAGATGGTTTAAAGACAGTTCTTTAGAGCATGCTTTACAAAAACATAGCAAACGACTGTAATGCACTAGAGCGTCTGTCTGATCAAAGAGTAATTCATGAAATGTGTTAGAGATTGTTAGCAGACTCAAGATCACTCACACTCAGCAGTGCGGAGAACAGAGATAAGAGAGAATAACTCACATAACTCTATTCACTTCTTCAATCTCTTACATAAGCATAAACTCTTCTCTCTCGATGATCGAGACTGAAGTGTGAGATCAATATATGTTCTACGGGGCGAACAAACACACCTCTAAAACAACAGGTGTGTCGCTCCCGCAAAAGGGTCTAGTTAACAATTAGACTGAAAATACGTTCAACTATACCATAGGAGGTATAATTAACTATGAGTTAAAATTACTCTAGTTTATCATGTCTTTTTGTATCTAGTCGTTTCGTATGGACGACCTAGTGAAGGTTATCCAAGACAATGTCTTTTTCCTTTTAAAGGTCTTGCCCTTAATTACAAGGCAAGTACTTAGGAGATATATTCCTGAAAAATGACTTAGGCCTCCTCATGATTTATACTTAACCAGCTCATATCTTCATTTTCGAGTATATCGTGCCATATTTATGTTGATATTCAATATTTAACATTTTTGTGACATCACATATCCCCTTCCTCAAATGTGAAACGTCCTCTTGAACATATCATCTTTATTTTGAGGATTACTCAAGAAACATTCTTGTTCGTCAGATTTTCGTTGAGGTGAAAAGATATTTCTTCGTGTATTTCGTCCTTCAGATATTTCTTCGTCTTAGAGAATATGTGTCTTGCTGTTTCTTTAATTGAATAGGTTGTTTTGAGTTGATCTTTAAATTGTTGATGAAAACTGGAATCAAACTTCAAAACATCTTTTAAACTTCAAAAAGTCAGCATCCCATAGAAACATCACCACGACAAAAACACGAATGAATATTCATGAATGATTCAGTTCTTCATATAACTTCTGAGCAAGCTCCAAGTTCTGTTGAACTCCGATCAAGAGCAAATCTTCTTTTGATTTTGTATAGCAGCCAACTGGTAAGGTGCCGAATTCTTCTAACTTAACTGGGAGTAATGTTCCATCAAACAACTCCTGGATTAACTTGGTATCTTCATCTGAATCACTACGTAGAGTGATTTCTTACACCCAAACAGGCATGGGATGTGCTAAAGGAGCAGTTTGAGACGTCAAATCCATCAAGAATCATGTTTCTGAAGTCAAAGTTGAATAGTGCCCGCATGGAACAAGGAGAGCACATTCAGACGTACATGACCAGAATCAAAACGTATATGACCAGAATTCAGACGTACATGGTGCAGTCTTCCTTAGTGTGTCCAGGGGTTCCACATTTCATACACCACATTCTTGAGTTGGAAGAAGACACTTTTGGTCTTTTATCTGCAACTTCAGAGATCTGTACTTTCAAGTCATTAAAATTTTTATTAAGGTCAGCCATATTACTCTTCCAAAGCTTTTCAACTTTGGAAGTTGACGACTTATCCTTGACAACTTTCGTGTCGTCCCTTCATTTAGTTCGTCGTTTATTCTTTCTCTCTCCTTTGTCAGTTTCTGATTCTGATGGATCACTACTTTCAGATTCCGAGCTTGAAGAACTGGTACTTGAATCAGAATCTGAATCTTCATCGCTGTCACTAGAATCAGTCTTCGACTTTCGAGATTCCTAGTCGATCGTCGCTTTTGTGCTAGTTTCGAGGTCTCAAAATTTTCGACACTAGCTATTACTGCTGCTAAAGAGGTCATGTCCCCTTGTCTGCAATACCGATCAATCTTTGGTGGTAAACCAGCCAAAAACCATTCGATCTGCATATCTACGGGATATACACCGGTTAGTTTTCCTGTGAGATTTTTAACCTTACATGTATATTTGCGAAGGGATTCTTTACTCTTGTTCTGATCATTGTTCAAACGTCCAAGAATTCTAGATTTGTAACCGATCTCTCTGAATTGGTTCAGAAATGCATCTTTCAACAAGTTCCAGGTTCCTACACGGCTTGGTTCAACTTGACTGTACCATATGCACGTCTGCTTTCTTAGCAGACCAGGGAAAATTTGTAGTTTATCTACGTCAGTTCCCTCGTTATTCGCATTAGCGATTGACTCAAATTGTGAGACATAGCTATCTGCATCATCGAAAGAAGTCCCTTTAAAATAATTGTATTTAATTTTAAAGATAGAAGTGAAACGTGCAGTAGGACTCTCCATACCGAAGCTAATTAGGAGTTCAAGTAAATGGGTAGTGATTTCGTCTAGATTTCTTTGACTAGTATTCTCACTTTGTCTTCATAATTACAGCTTTATTCAATGATCGTGCTAGACTGTACCAAAAATAGTCGTTATTCGAGTGCCAAAAAGAAAGTATTCGTGATAGACGAATAAGATGGTTTAAAACCGACGCCAGCAGCGCCCCTGCTGCTCCCGGCGCCACTGTGACCAGAATCCAGCCGGCGCCAAATTCCTATGGCTGAAAATCTTTGATTAGTTCTAGCGGAGTCCAGAGAGCTCAGATCGATGTGCAATCACCTCACACGATCTAGGCATGATTAAAGGAAGCCTGGGGATCAATAAAATCTAGAGAGAGAACATGACTTTCTAGAAAAAGAAAATCCTAGATAGAGAAAAACGTGCTTTACCAGCTTGGGTAGAGTGCTTGGTATGAGGGGGGCTGCCGAATCACACCAATACTATAGGGGAGTGCGGGTTGTGACTCAGGGCGAGCTCCAATCAAGTCTCAGCCTCCCTTGCTGGAATGTTGTCATGGCTCTCGCCTTGGCATGCTAGCGTCCCAGAGACTAGGGTCGGTCACACACTTGAAATGTAATCTTCTCAGATTTATCAATAAAGTGGGATTTTCCTCAAACTAACTCTGATTACCTTCTGGGTTTCAGTGTTTGGTAAAAGCGCCAGTTGTAAGGCCGCTCCAAATTTTTAAGCTGGCACATAGCTGGGGGTCGTATCCCGGGACCCCAACGGTATGTCGTCGGGACCATTCGGTCCGTGGCGCCAGCGATATGCTGTCGGGACCATTTGGTCCAGGAACTGGTTGTTTCCATATCTGTCGCGGCTTGTGGTTCTGAGTGTTCCTTGCATGAACGTGAATGGGTTAAGCTCTTGGGGAACGGGCTCTAACCTGTCGGCTGAGTTGGATGGCTTGCTTGGGTGAAAGTTATCTGTTTATGGCTGTCCAGTCTGGCGTGGCGCCAGGTTGGCTTCCAGCGCTCGTGACGAAGCTTTCAGTTGGTTAAGTCTGATGTAAGTCAGACCGCTTGCTAGGATTGGATGTTACTCGTTTGTAACGAAGCTTCGAGTTGGTTAAGTTTGATGTATGTCGGGCGGCTTGCTTGTAGGGAAGTCACCCACATCGGGACCCCCAATCTGGCATGGCGCCAGGTTGGATCTCAATGTTGGTTTTCAGGAACTTCAAGTTGGTTAAGTCTGATCGTTGTTGGCGAGTTGGCTGCTTGTATGTCAAGTGGGTTTGGATGGCAAGAGTTGAAGGCTAGGAAGCTAAGTCGTGGTTCCCGGCTCTCTTTGGGATGCCTGCGCTACATGTGGTATCAGAGCCGACTGGCCGGTCAGCTATGCCGATCTCACGGAAATGGCCACGGTTTGGGGTTCATCAAGACAACTGTTGTGCAAGGTGCTGCCCACAGTGTAAGCACGGGTGCGTCCACGGTCGGGGTGGTTGGCAGGACGGGGGCTTGATGAGTCAAAGTGCTGCCCTTGAGGTGTAAGCACGGTCAGTTTCCGCGGTTCGGGCCTGGCGCCGTCTGCACGTAGGACAGATGAGGCAATGTGCTGCCATTAGGTTGGTGTAAGCACGGTCTGTGCCTTGTGGGGTGCGGGGTGACATATTCACGATGGCCACCGTTCGTTTAGCTATAAGGGCTATCGACCAAATTTGGTGGGGGCGTTACTGAGGCAATGTGTTGCCTAACGGTGAAAGCACGGGTGCGTCCACGATTTGGGTGGTATGCTGCCGATCGTTTAGTTATAAGGGCTATCGACTAAATTTAGTGGGGGCGTTACTGAGGCAATGTGCTGCCTAACGGTGCGCACAGGTGCGTCCACGGGGGTGGTATATTCAAGGATAGCTGCCATTCATTTAGCTATAAGGGCTATCGACCAAATTTGGTGGGGGCGTTACTGAGGCAATGTGCTGCCTAACGGTGAAAGCACGGGTGCGTCCACGGGGGTGGTATATTCAAGGATAGCTGCCATTCGTTTAGCTATAAGGGCTATCGACCAAATTTTGTGGGGGCGTTACTGAGGCAATGTGCTGCCTAACGGTAAAAGCACGGGTGCGTCCACGATTGGGGGGTACATTGCCGATCGTTTAGCTATAAGGGCTATCGACTAGATTTGGTGGGGGCGTTACTGAGGCAATGTGCTGCCTAAAGGTGAAAGCACGGGTGCATCCACGGGGGTGGTATATTCAAGGATAGCTGCCGATCGTTTAGCTATAAGGGCTATCAACCAAAAAGTGGTGGGGCGTGACTGAGGCAATGTGCTGCTTAATGGTGAAAGCACGGATGGTTGGAGGGGTGTCCTATGTGGGCTGATTCTGTGATCAATTTGAATGGGCGCGGCCAGACAAAGGTTCGTTGGCAGGACCATGTCAAAGGGGGACCTTATTTTTGTTACTTGTTAGTAAACCTGCCTGAGTGTCTTACTTGTATGTATTCGTGGTGAGTATTAGTACTTGTGCTTTGCCTGGTTTGCATGATTGCTTGTGATACAAGGAGCTGGTGGCTCGAGAAGGAACCTTTTCTTTTGAAGGCTGATACCATCAAACAAAGAGGACTACAAAATCTGTGGGGCGGATTTGCAGTTCAAGTACTCGCATGTGAATGGCAACGAAACGACTCAAAGTTTGCAAAGGATGGATGGCTAGCCTGTTTCTTGGGTTGGTTTCATTTGCGACAACGCCCACCAAACGCAAGCAGAAAGTCAAAAAGCTGGAAAGGGCAATTTCAGGGGAGATCTTCTATGGAGCAGTTGGTCTTCATTTTGGGACGGCCACCTTCGGAACAGAAACTCATTGAGCATGGGTGATATCCAGTGTCAGTTGGGTTTTTCCTCAAAGGGGAAAGACTAGGATCCTCTTCAGAGATTGGCAACAAGTTGGATCGAGCCATAATCCTAGCAGATGGGAAGCAAAGTGTTGGAAAGGCTTTTTGTCCAAAAAACTCTACTCCAAGTCCGATCAGCTGATTTTATAAGTGGAGGGAAACTATCACACACCCCTCTCTCTTGGGGCAAATTTTGAATGAAAGTTGATCAAAATGGGGGCAAATTCAAGGTGACCTAGCCATACGCACACGAGGAGACTGGCGAACTTTGGACCTAATAATTGACAAGTTTTTGTTGTGGAAAGGAAAGTTTGTTATAGGCTTTCTCTGGACCAGCAATGATGAGGAAACATATGAGTACACTGGCTTGTGTTACGTGTAAGGCAGCTGATCAATGAAGGAACTGTAAAAGTTGAGTCTTGCATGAGAGACTTGGTATTTCGAACGGACGCTAAGGGATAGTTCGCGTTGAGATCGGACTAGTGCAAACTCTGGGTGCATGTGTCTGATTCAAAGAGAGCTACTTGAAGCCAAGCTCAATGTACACTTCTTGTTTTGACTGTGAGGCAACTAACCAGTGATGGAATTGTGAAAGTCAAGTTTTGCACGATGGACATGGTGCTTCAAACAAACGCGAAGAGATAGTTCGGATGCGGATCAAACTGGTGCAACCCTTTGGCTTTCCACGAGGTCAATGGTTACATTTGGGCTGATTCAAAGAGCTACTTCAAGCTAAGTGAGAGGTGCATTGCAGAGTACTCAATCTTTGCCTACCTGAAATAGCCGAGATGGAAAAGTATCAAGATCAGGCTGGGACAAGGAGAGAAATCAAGGTGCAGAAGCAACAAGGCACGGAGTGGACCATAAAGTGGGCAATCAAACAATAAATCCTTTGGCTCAGAGAGCCTTGATACCTGTGCGGAACTGAACAAATTTGGAGCTCAGGGAGCTCAACACAAAGTGCATCAAGGACAAATCAGGAGCTCAAAGGAGTTCCAAAGTCGAAAGTCAGAAGCGACAGGGGTGAACATTTCAAAGAAAGGCCTCTGTCACTAGTTAATAAGGTTCTCGGGTTTTACGAAAGCAATATCAAATCTACGCTTTTCCCAGACAAAGATTTATTTTCAAGTTATGTAATTTTTCAGTACAAAGAGTTGAGCCTCCGACTTGTGGTGTGCCAGCTTCAATGTTAATAAAAAGAGGCCAGTAAATTGAGTACTGTGCCAAGTAGCTTAAATGTGTAGTTATTTTAATTGGGAGACACCTTTACTTTAATCTGACATCTGATGAGGACATCAGATTTTATAAAGGTGGGGTGGATGTTGTAAAGCTACCTTTACAAGCTTTACTTCCGGCGCCATCAACGCCAGATATGTCCTCGGCGCCAGCAGCGCCCCTGCCGATCCCGGCGCCATTGTGACCAGAATCCAGCCGACGCCAAGTTCCTATGGCTGAAAATCTTTGATCGGTTCTAGCGGAGTCCAAAGAGCTCTGATCGATTTGCAATCACCTCACACGATCTAGGCATGATTAAAGGAAGCCTGGGGATCAATAAAATCTAGAGAGAAAAAATGACTTTCTAGAAAGAGAAAATCTTAGAGAGAGAAAAATGTGCTTTATCAGCTTGGGTAGAGTGCTTGGTATGAGGGGGGGGGGGTGCCGAATCACACCAATACTATAGAAGAGTGCGGGTTGCGACTCAGGACGAGCTCCAACCAAGTCTCAGCCTCCCTTGCTGGAATGTTGTCATGGCTCTCGCCTTGGCATGCTAGGGTCCCGAAGACTAGGGTCGGTCACACACTTGAAATGTAACCTTCTCAGATTTATCAATAAAGTGGGATTTTCCTCAAACTGACTCTGATTACCTTCTGGGTTTCAGTGTTCGGTAAAAGCGCCAGTTGTATGGCCGCTTCCAAATTTTTAAGTTGGCACATAGCTGAGGGTCGTATCCCAGGACGCCAACGGTATGCTGTCGGGACCATTCGGTCCACGGCGCCAGCGGTATACTGTCGGGACCATTTGGTGTAGGAACTGGTTGTTTCCATATCTGTCGCGGCTTGTGGTTCTGAGTGTTCCTTGCATGAACGTGAATGGGTTAAGCTCTTGGGGAACGGGCTCTAACCTGTCGGCTGAGTTGGATGGCTTGCTTGGGTGGAAGTTACCTGTTTATGGCTGTCCAACGCTCGTGACGGAGCTTTCAGTTGGTTAAGTCTGATGTAAATCAGACCGCTTCCTTGGATTGGATGTTACTCGTTTGTAACGAAGCTTCTAGTTGGTTAAGTTTGATGTATGTCGGGCGGCTTGCTTGGAGGGAAGTCACCCACATCGGGACCCCCGATCTGGCATGGCACCAGGTTGGATCTCAATGTTGGTTTTCAGGAACTTCAAGTTGGTTAAGTCTGATCGTTGTTGGCGAGTTGGCTGCTTGTATGTCAAGTGGGTTTGGATGGCAAGAGTTGAAGGCTGGGAAGCTAAGTCGTGGTTCCCGGATCCCTTTGGGATGCCTGCTCTACAGGGTACCAAGGGGAGAATAGCTAGTGGGGGGAGTCGAGATGGGAGAATAGCCAGGGGGGACTGGAGGGGAGTGGGCTGAAAATTTCATGGTGAAACGTGACCTCACGGATTAAAGCCAGGAGGATAGAACTTTGAGGTAGTGGGTCCAAACGGAGGGAAAATGTGAGGGGTGAAAGTGGGCATGCCGGAAATATTAGGTGTGACAGATGCATAATTCGCAATATTGTTTGTCGTACGTGCTGCCTCTTGGGTCAGTGTCTCTTGAAGTAGGGACTCCCCACAACAAGATGTGTTATGCGGATGTGCAGGACTCATGACCACATCAAGCAGATCAGGATCATCGCCACATCCTCCACAACAGGAGATACTGAGACGACTCCTCCTCCTCTCTCAAGAGTGTCAAGAGGAAGCATTGGCAGTAGTGCCATGGGTGGGGAAGGGTCAATACTCGTCGGAGTGACCCTCACGGGAAGGGAAAACATGTGTCCTAGTCTACATGAGGAGTCGACTGAATCTTCTCGATCTATGGTGTTTACTCAACCACTTTGCTGGAGCTACAGGCCAAGTGTCGAGCCCTCAGTCACTCTAAACCCCTATCTTGTTGCGAGGAAGACAACTAATCAATGTAGCTAATGATCCGAGTCTCGCTGATAGAGAAAAAATGGGATGACCCACGACTATGGCTTGACTTCTGGCTAGGGGATCCATCCTCTAACATAATGGGTGCAACAAAATAAGAGGGATAAATATTGTAGGCAACCAATGAGAGTCTCAAAAATAGTTAGAAGAAATCACCATCTCTCTCTCTCTCTCTCTCTCTCTCTCTCTCTCTCTCTCTCTCTCTCTCTCTCTCTCTCTCTCTCTCTCTCTCTCTCTCTCTCTCTCTCTCTCTCTCTCTCTCTCTCTCTCTCTCTCTCTCTCTCTCTCTCTCAAGCATGAAACATAGATGAATATATAACACATAAATTAAGATATTGCAAATTAAAGTAGCATGAATAAATTAAAATACTATGAATAAGAGTAGCATTAACTAGTAAGCATGAAACATAAATTAAAATACTACAAATCAGAGTAGCATGAACTAGTAAGCATGAAACATAAACTAATGGCATCATACTTACACACACACACACACACACACACACACACCTTAAACACACAAAGAAAAGAAAAGAAAAGAACATTATAGAGTGCAAATCAAAACTCCCAAACCGTATGATTATATCATATTCCATAATGTCACCACATGCTCCCTCCCTGCGGTGTTTTGGCTTTTTTGTGAAACTTATCTTCCAACAACAAACATTTGAACCACGCTTTTAACGGAAGAACATCAAGGGCTACACACTTTGCTAGAATTGAAAGTGTTACGGTTACCTCTCTCTCTCTCTCTCTCTCTCTCTCTCTCTCTCTCTCTCTCTCTCTCTCTCTCTCTCTCTCTCTCTCTCTCTCTCTCTCTCTCTCTCTCTCTCTCTCTCTCTCTCTCTCTCTCTCTCTAAGGCAACATAAATGAATTTATAAAACATGAATTAAGATACTACAAATTAAAGTAGCTTGAATAAATTAAAATACTACGAATTAGAGTAGCATGACCCTAAGCACACACGAAGAGAAAAAAAAAAAAACATTATAGAGTGCTAATCAAAACTCCCGAACCGTACGATTATATGCTATTCTAAAATGTCACCACATGCTCTCTACCTGCGGCGTTTGGGCTTTCTTGTGGAACTTATCTCCAACAAGAAACATTTGAACTAAGCCTTTAACGAAAGAAAATCAAGGGCTACACACCTTCCTAGAATTGGGAGTGTTGGTTACCTTTAACTCTCTCTCTCTCTCTCTCTCTCTCTCTCTCTCTCTCTCTCTCTCTCTCTCTCTCTCTCTCTCTCTCTCTCTCTCTCTCTCTCTCTCTCTCTCGTGACACCTAAATGGCAAAACTCGAGACTCTTAACTCTTTGCATTTGATTGTTTTTTTGGATCCATTTGATGGTGGATTTTATGTACTGTGCTAAAGTAATTTTGTTAGAAATGTCACTTCCTAATTCTTGCTGAAGTGAGACTAACCTTTATTGATGAATTTGTTGGACTCAACTTGTATGTATCTTCTAGAAAGCCAAGGATACTACTATCAAGCCACTAAGATCAAATAATGGTGGTAACCATATTTCAAAAGATTATTGAAACTTTTGTATAACTCGATTCAAACATATGTTTTGAAACCAACTCACTCAAATATATGCTGAGAAACCAACTCAACAAGACTATCAAGTCTCTAAAATCAAATAATGGTGGTCAATTATTGGTCAAGCTATACTTAAAGGACAAACATAATCAACAACATGCCTAGTTACGAAACTTGAAACAAATAATCTATGGACAACAATCACAAATAGGAACTCTCGATCTGGTATAATCAAAGTAAGTGAGGCTACAATGTTATATGAGATTTAAAACAATGTTGCAATGGTGGGGCACATTTTGCTAAGTAAAGGAGTAGAATGATTAGGCAGCAATTTAATTAAGCAACAAATCACCTGAAAATTGTAATTTTAAAAAAGAAACTCAAAAACGCTACTATTCATCCTTGGAAAGGACCTCAAGATACTCTCTGAAATAGATACATTTATTTTGAGATCCCCAATTGATTTAACAACCATCTAAAACTATTAACATGATTATCACTCATCTTTTGAGCTAGAAACTTTTTTATTAGAAAGAGATGAGTACTTAAATCTATAATTTCATATAGGCCAAATAGTATGTCCCAGACTTCTTTGAAGTGGAACAACTAGCCACAAGGGCTATTTGAGAATCTTTAAGAATCAAAAATATTCTATTCAAGGTTTTACCATCTTTCTTCCCAATTGGTCAACAATTCTAGATCTGCTAGTTTGGTCAACAATTCTAGATCTATTGTTTTGGCTATTGTGCCATTGACATATTCTCATAATTCTTTCTCAATCAAAATCATCCTCATCTTCAACTTCCATATCTGGAAGTCATCACCATTGAAGTTAATGAATGTCAGAGAATGAACTTTCCATGATTGATACAATGATATAAAAAAATACAACAAGCAAGAATCTCCGAAGAATAAATTTGTAATGTTAGTTGAGCAATAGAACCTGTGGGTTTGACCTCAATAGAAATTTGGCTTTCTAACAAGCTTGAATGTAAAAATGGCTTACCTCCAAAAAGAAATAAGTGAAACAATTATATCCATGATTGTTTTTCCAATTTTGATAGATACAATTTTGTTGATACCATTCAATTGATTCAGTTGAATATCATAATAAGTGTCTATGACAACCATGATGAATGCGAAGTTTTATGCGTTTATGACTGTCATACATTCATCAATATGATAGTCAACATAAATCAATGAAGGATGAATAGACTAGATTGGATGTAGATTAGGCAGCCAGTACACATCAACAACTGATACAGAACATCGCACACGTGCGCACATGCACACATGCACACACACATGCGAGTGCGTGGCGTGCACCCACCCACCCACACACACACACACACACACACACAATTACATTATTTAATGTGACATGTGTACTAATATTGATTTGTACTTGTCACAGCTACAAAAAAAAGGAGCAGACAATGATTGTGGACGACAAAAAAAGCATTGGAACTGCTAGAACATTTTTTTTAAAAAAACTTTATAGTTCCTATGCTGCTAGAGAGGATACTCACTTGTGAGAAAGTAGATTTTAATGTATTTAAGAGTGTTGAACTTGAAGTGATGTACGGAAGACTGCACTATGAGGTGCTTTAAGTTCCAATAGTAAGACTTTGATAGTGAGCTTTACTAGACTTGATTTAAATTACAAGCTTATGACGTGCCTTAGGCTGAACTTATGGAATATGTTTAGTGTCGCTTTGGGGGCTGAACTTATGGAATATGTTTAGTGTTGCTTTGGTGACAACTCTATGTTGAATGTTTGGGCCAGTAACCTTTCTGTGTTTTTGTGTTTTACGTAGGCTTACCGTAATTTTTTTATGTACTAATAAGGTTTAGTGAATTCCCTTGGCTTTAGCTTGGTTCTTTTTTCTTCTCTCTCTCTCTCTCTCTCTCTCTCTCTCTCTCTCTCTCTCTCTCTCTCTCATTTTAAAAGTGAAAAATGAAATTTCTTTAAACAAAAAATGATAATAAATCTATCAAAGTACAATAGGTGAAAAACTAAAAATGTATTATCAAAAAATGTGTATTACTTGCATCAACTCAACATCCAAGACATAATGTAAATATAGGGTAAGGCCCCAAGGCGGGGGCCTTTCGTGATGGGAGGCACCTAAGGGCGCCTCCCAGTCGTGGAAGGTCTCCGCCCGAGGGCCTAACCCTTTGTAATAAACCGTGTAGGTTTTTTGTAATAGTTTTTTTCTATTTTCAAAAACACGACTGTTCAAAAATAGCAGATTTGGATAAGTGAAAAGTGAACATTACATTTTTGTAAGGTGTTTCATTCATTTTTAAAAATAGTAATAGCACCTAACAAATGTGTAAGATATTTATTGTTGTTATAATTTTCAAATAGTAATTTCGAGTACAAAATTATGTGAATTAAGGCAACCTCCAATTTCCAAATACAGTGCAAAAAAATCTGCAGGTTGTTACATTTAGGTGAAGTAGGCTGCCACGAAGTAGCTACTTGCAACCATATCACATTGTAAGATTAAATTTCTTTGTGAACTTTGTAGAGCTATTGATATTCAATGATAAAGTGAGATAATGTGATGCATCAAACTTTGATGTTTAACTATAAGCTTTGAGCATTTAGACAAGAAAACATCCATTCTATTGTGAAGGCTTTTGTAGGTTTGAATTGAAAAAAGAATAAATTTTTGGCCTTGCCTTGCAAAAGCAATACTATGTGTTACAAATAGTATGTAACTAGCAGTATTTCAGACCCCTAACAGTCCATTTAGTGTTGGGGGCTAAATGGCAAGCTACCCTTAGGATTAAGGGTATGTGCCCTTGGATAAGAGCAAGCAAGTGACTATACTTTAGTTGGAGGTATGGAGTCACGTGACCTTTGGATAAGGGGTACCCTTAGTATTAAGGGTAGGTACCTTAGATTAAGGTACTAGTGTCCTTGGTTAAGGACAAGTAGGTGTCTATGCCTTGGATGGAGGTATGGAACCTAGAGAGGTGTTAGAAAGTCATTGGATGACTATTTTTCTAAACCTTGGGCCTCAACCATATCACTTAATTGGTCTAGGACCAAAGTATATATGCACAACTTGGGCAATGGGACCTAGTAGGAGAGCACCCTTCTAAAGTGTCCATTGAGTTCCCAACTCCCACAAGAAAGACATACAAAGAGCCATAGGTTATGGAAGGAGTCTTTTGACCTTCCATAAGCCTATGGAGGCTCTTGGAGATTCTTTAACTCTCCTAGGCTTCTCTCTCTCTCATTGGATGAGCATGGAACTCCATAGTGCATTGGAGGAGTCCATGGGCCATCTATATGAGGGTAGTAGGGCGCCCATTGGGAGAGAGAGAGATCTCTCTTGTTTGCTTTGCTTATGCTCTAGTGTTGCTACTAGTGTGTAGACTGCTTTCTTGTGGTAGTATGCTTGAGGTTTGGATCTTGCTTATGGTATGGGACGTAAGTAAGGTTTGGATCTTGAGTATGCTATGGAGTGTTGTGGTATGCTTGTGATTTGTTTATGGTTAGCAAGGGGGTGCTAGATAGGTCTTGCTTGGAGCTTGGATCTAGCTATGGTTGGGTGGTGAATACTTGAGGCCAGCTTGTTATCTATCTTTGTGTTTAAAGAGTAGGGACACAAGTGGAGGAGAGATCCTTGGAGGCTTGCAAATCCTTACTTGCAGGTGGAGGCATCCTAGCTTGGAGTTGGGGAGCATCTTGAAGCTTGCAGATTGCTTGGAGGATATTTGGAGGCTCTACCTTGGATTTGGAGGACTTCCTCACCTCTACTTGTAAAAGTGGTATCAGAGCTAGACAAAGGATGGTAACTTTTCTAACCTTCTTCAAGTTCTATTAAGATCATCAACTAAATTTTTTTGGGGAAGATTATAGGCTTTTCTAGTTATAGGAAGCTTGTAGTTGAAGTACCCAATGAATCTAGTTCTCTTTGGAAGAGAGTAGTGATGTTTATAGAATTGATTAGGGGCTGATTTTTTATCATGTTAGAGAAGTTTTAAAGTGGGCTTTGGATTTTTAAAAGTTCTGAAAAAAAAGATTTGTGGGATGGGTAGAAGAAGTCTTCCTCTACATACACAAACTTTTTTTTGGCAAAAAGATTGATTCTAGCTATGTGTTTTGATCAAAACTAGTGTTTTTTTGCATAAATGAAGTGTTTGAAGTTTTGATTTTCATTCTGAATTTCTGTTTTCATATCTGTAAATGTGAAAATCAGATCTGAAAAGTGAAGGTTTCATTCATTCTTTATTAGTTACATCTTTCTATCTCCTAGTTTCATGAAGATGACAATGTAGGAAGGGAATGGTAGTGCAACTTTGTGCATAAAACAAGTTTTGAAATTTTGTTTTTTGTAATTTTGAAGTTCTGATTTTCAGACCTGTAAATCTGAAAATCAGATCTAAAAATTAAAGTTCTTATAAAGCTTCATTAGTTATCCATTTCTAGACACTAGTTTCTTGGTTTTGGAAATCTAGAATAGTGAGAAATGTGAAAACTTTGGTTGCTTTTGAAATGACAAATGGAATTGGAATGAGAATGAAAACTTTATGTAAACATTAGCTTGGATTAGTTAATTGAAGTTTACATAAAGATTTGGTTATCATTTTTGCTTTTGATTAAGACAAATGTAGCTTGTTGTTGTTTTTCTCTTAAGCTTGGATTAAGCTTGCAAATAGTAGGCTTGGATTGAGCTTACAAACAATAAGATTAAATGAATAGAAGTAAATGCTTTTTATTTGCATTGGATGTAACAATTGAAACATTTCTATCATTCTGATTTGAGCACTTGTTGTTGTACCTGCATAATAAGAAAACACACAAGCAACACCAATGGATCAAACCAATGAAAACCCAACATTTGATCTATCAAACTCATCGAATGTGGCACAAGCTCTTGAACTTTTATACCAACAAATTCAAGCCACTAATAAGCAGCTTCTTGAAACTAATCAAAGAAACCAAGACTTAGAGTCTAGGTTAGTCAATCAGAAGAAGCATGTAGTTCCACCTCCCGTAAAAGTGTTTAAGAGGGAGAAGAAAGATAGGAACTTACAAGTGGTAAGTTTTTGGCTAAATGTTTGGAACAAATACTTTGTCATGAACCAATTCCCTGAATCTGAGAAGTTATCCACTGTCACCATGTTCCTTGAAGGAAGACTTTAGTTTGGTGGGATGATTTAGTTGTGAAGGGCAATCAACCTTGTACATGGGATGATTTTTGCAAGCTTTTTAGGGATTATTTTCTACCACTTTTAGATGACTATGAACACTTCCAAAAGTTGAGTCATCTAACCATGAATAAAGGTTTGGAACAATTTATTCAAGATTTTCATGAGTACCTAAATCCACTTTATAGTGATATTTCGCCTAAGGTACAAATGTTAATGTTTATTGATGGGTTACCAAAAGATTATCAAGTGGATGTTTGTAGGAACCATCCAAAAACCCTAGAAGATGCTATTAGGGCTGCAAAATACTTTGATGACACACCTAAGCCACCTAGGGGTCAACAGCCTAATGAGCAGAAAAAAGGTTTTCAATTTAAGAGGAAGGATAGGGAAGTTGTTAATGAAACACATCCCAATTTCAACAATCCTAAGAAAACCAAGAAAAACTTTAAAAACCATCATGATGGCAATGATAAAGCTGAAGCTTGTAAGAAGAACCTGTGCTTCAAGTGCAATGGCGAGGGTCACCTTGCATGAGATTGCGTCAAATAACCAGCTTCTACCTCAGGTAATCTATCTCGAAGTAATGAGATGGATGTATTTTGTCTTTAGTTCTTTAGTCTTTGGACCTAATGACCTTAAGTGCATTAAAAGTAAAGAAATTGAACAAGGTAACCGTTAAGAATAGATATCCACTGTCGCGGATGGATGACCTAATAGATTATCTTGGTGGTGCTGGGTACTTTACCAAGATAGATATAAGATCAGGATTCCATCAAATACGCATTAAGGCAGAAGATATACCAAAAACCGGGTTTTGAACTCCCTTTGGTCACTACAAATTTTTGGTGTTGCCTTTTGGTTTGACCAATGCACTGACAACTTTCTAGTAGATGATGAATGATTTGTTTAGGCCATATTTGGAAAGATTCGCAGTGGTATTCTTAGATGATATCCTAGTGTTCAGTAAGACTTTGGCAGAACATAAAGAGCATCTTAGGATTGTCTAGGACATCCTAAGAAGGGAAAAGCTCTTTGCCAAAGAGTCTATGTATGACTTTTTTTGCAAAGGAATTGTCCTACTTGGGGCATAAGATTTTTGAACGGGGAGTGGAGATTGAGGCCGATCGTATTCAAAGGTTATTGATTGGCCTATTCTCACCACAGTTCAAGAAAGCAAGTCTTTCTTGAGGTTTGTGGGATTTTTCTATCGGCATATTCCCCAATTTGCCCGATTGGCATTTCTCCTTACCCAGGCCTTGAAAGGCTATAAGAAGCTAAGCCGGAGGGCTAAGAGTCCACTGGTGGTGTGGACGGAGGATATGAATAATTGTTTTGAGTTGTTTAAGAAAAGTTTCATTTCGGCACCAATACTAATCATTGGCAATCCTAATAAGACTTTTGTGGTTAGGACCGATGCCAGTGATTATGCTATTGGAGCTGTTTTGATGCAAGATGGACATCCTATGGCTTATGAAAGCAAGAAACTCAATCCTGCTCAGTCTAGGTATTGTACCTATGAGAAGGAACTGTTTGCAATTGTTCATTCCTTGAAAATTTGGCGACATTATTTGTATGGAGCTAGATTTGAAGTTTTGGCGGATCATCAGACTCTTCGATATTTCTGTGATGCTACAGATTTAAAGGGGAGACAAGCTAGATGGGCTGAGCTGATGCAAAGCTTTGACTTTTCTATACGTTATTGTAAAGGAAGTCAAAATACTCCAGCGGATGCTTTGAGTCGGTTACCGGTTATTAATCAGTTGTGCTTTACTGTTATAGAACCAGAGTTGTTTCAGTCTCTTCAAGGACTATATGAGTTCGATCCTTTTTTTGAAAAGTATTGGCAACAAGTACTTTTGGGGGTCGATTCAGGTTTGCAAGATCCCTCAAATCAGGGAAAGACTGAAACGGATTTCCTATTTAGAAACATGATTTTGTTTCGTAAAAGAAATGTGTGTGTACCGGAGAATGACACTGTAAGGGCCCAGATCTTGCATGAGTGTCATGGTAGTTCATGCGCAGGACATCCGGGTATACAAAGAACACTTGACTTAGTTCGAAGGCAATTTTGGTGGCCTAAGATAAAAAGTTAATCAGAGGCCTATGTACTTAAATGTACTAAGTGTCAGTTAAATAAAGCGGAGAGGCTAAAAGCTAGTGGCCTATTATATATTCCTACCGGATGATCCCATGTGTCCGATATCACTTCTCACAAATGTTGTAGTCTAGATTCTAATATGGATGGAATGAAAATCTTGCTCGGAAGGTGTTTCAAATTTGTTAGTGTTTTACCTCTCCTTCGTCACAGATTCTTTGTTTAGAGCTACACGTAGCTCACAAGCTTTTACGTAAGCTACTCGGGCAGATGGCCCCTAGCTGCTTTTTTATCTTTCAGAGTTTGGTTATCGGCAATCGTTCTTCTCCCGAAGCTTTGCGCCATTCGTTAGCAGAAAGGAGTCACCTGGAATGCTTGCACTCCCTGTGCGTCATTGGACTATATTAAGAAGACAGCAATCCTCCAGCTTGGCTTAATGATTGTTGAAGAGATGCTAAAATGCCACTCTCTTTAGTTAAACGTCTCGCTTGACAGCTAACTGGGCTGATGCCTTGCTGCTAATGCTTCCTCCGATAGGAAATGGGGCCGATAGGGGAAGTTTCAAAGCTACTGCACATTGAAATATCGTGAGATCCGGCGATATTTGAGAGAAAGGCAAATGCACGTAACTGTGAAAAAATATGTGAAGTTTTGTAACAAGCCGAAGATAGATTCACAGGATCCACATTCTGTGTTCAAAGATTTTCGCAGAGATCTACCCAACGACAAGAGTGATTGCGACAGCTGTGTGAACTTATGTGGACATGGCCCAACCTGCTGCTATGGGAAGTGCGCCCACAGGGCATCAATCTTTCAGAGACACCTACCACAGTGGAAACTATTGCTTCCGTAGAGCTCAGTGTGAATGTGGTCTTTGTTGCTGCGGCGGCTACGACAACACGTCTTTCTAAAGCACTGGTAGAGCAATTCATGTAGTAAATCAACCTCACCAATAAAATTCAAATAGTTGTGCTAATTGCACACTCCATATTTGCCGTTCACTTATACAGCCCTAGCTTTATAAAACCGTCATCGAGAGTCGAGAGAAGGTAGAACGCAAAACTTAAGGCTTAAGCAGCAGTGTTTGTGCCAGCTTAATCCAAGAATGAAACCCATATATTTTTTTAAAAATCGGCATGGCAAAAATTGTACAAGAATTTTTATTTTATAAACCTTGAGTTTTATAAAAAAAAATCGACAATAGGTTTGTCATTTAATAAAGGCCGAAAAACTTTTTGAATGTAAAATGTTTCACATATCAATTTTTGAAAGAAACCTCAAAAAAATTTTCGGAACACTTGCTTAACTTCTTAACCAACACAATAAGTTAATTAATCAAATTGACTTACTTAACGCGGATTTTAGGACGAGATTTATTGTGCAATGTGATCATTTAGGAAGGCTTGCAAGTTGGAACTCATTTCAGTTGATGCGTGCTGAGTTTGTCCTGAGTTTGTCCTGAGTTTATTCAGCTGTATGCAGGATCTACACAATATACGTCGCACTAAATTTGCTTATTACAGAAAGTACCTGCTCCTGTCGCTTTTAGATGGAGGCCCTCAGGGCCAGGCCCAGTACCCATTTTCTTATTCAAAGTACTTCACGTACGACTGACTACAGGCACACTGGCTTACATGGTCCAAGGCTCAAGCGTCCAAGCCTCGAAGCCTGAAGGCCCAAGGGTAGCAAGTAGCAAGCTACTAAGCTGTAACCCAGGTACATGTGAAGGAAACACTAAGTTAGGTGTTAATCTGAGTACAAGATGTCATAGTACTGTTATGCTTTTCCCGCACATTGAATTAATATGACAAGATTGCTCATCTGCACAACCGTGAACCTTTTTCTATTACATTAATTACACTATCTACTTTGTCAGATTTCAGAACACATGGATTGAAACTTGCTGCTCCCAAGATACAATTGCCAGTATTATTGGTGTAAATATAGAAATGCTTTAATGCTGATGCATTCATTTATTTAGCAATGAGCATTCACCAAGTGGTCTGTTATTCCTCATATTACATAGTGACGAAGAGACAGCTTCGTTAGCTACCTATAAGACTGTAAGGAGTGGCTTGCTAGCGTTTGAGTTACATGGAAGACTCAAATTTGAGCTCACTTCAAAGAATGATGCACGTCTCAAAAGTTACAATAAAACAAGGAGTTACAATAAGACGAGAGTACTCTGATGCTTACTCTTATATAAAGTGAGAAGGTTTAAGGGATGACTCATTCAAACCTCCAGGCACACGAGATAGAGGTGGCAATTAGCTCCACCTATAGCAGCAACTCAGCTCATGTAATTGATAGTGGACTCAAGTTTATCTACACTTTGCCTAATTCTAAAGTTATACACTTTGCCTAATTCTAAAGTTAATCAGATGAAAACTGCAACTTGTTTTGATTTGTAGGTGTAACATCATTCAATGAATTGTTAACATACATTTAGCTTTGCGGCAATAGGGATAAGGTATTGCAATGATCTATCAATATGTGACATGTATGTTTTGAGCGCTCAAATTAATTAATTAATTCATATTTTTTTTCTTTTATCCTTGTAAATCACAATCCACTTTCCAATTATATGAATGCTTATTCAAAGTTGGGGATAACTCAAATATTTCTAAGAAAGTTGAAGTATATATGTAGAATCTGAAAGTAAAAATGTCTATGCTCTTGAAATAAGTTGATCATGTTTGCAATTTGATGGTGCATTTTCTAAGATAGTTAGTCCTTCAAGTTTGAGCTCACCTAGTTTCTCTCATTCAAGAATATCATATTTTTTAACCTTAATGAAACAATGGTAAGATGACTTGCTAAAACGTGTGATGTCATTTTTGATGAGTTTGAGTATTAAAATGGTTTTTTTTTTAATTCTCCTTGATTGCAAATCATTGTTTTTTCAAAATTTCTAGCAAATTTGATATTTCTTGAGTGCACACATATACACCTTACTTTATATTAAAAGAAGGGCCTATCTCGCAAACTCATTATTGTTTATATTAATTCGCCACCCAAGGGCTCATAACCCTTTTTTTTTTATAGTACTTGACTTGCAAAATTTGCATACCGAATAAGCATTTCTAGACACTTGCATTCTCTATGCATTCTCACACACTTTAGCAATATCCTAGGTATTCGGCTAGTCTAGCAGGATGGTGACCAAGAGCGAAGACATCAGGTGAGCATAGTATGTGGATGACGAGTCCATTGGGGTGGCACTCAAGAAGATGCTACAGTCTACTCATTATGGAAAGTGAGGATGAAATCACTTCTTGAGATGAATGATGTTTTGGATATTGTTGTAGGTTTAGAGGAGAGGGCAACAACACAACAAGATCAAGTGAGGTATGACAAGAGGTCCAAAAGAGTTGTACACATGATAAAGATGAATGTTACCAATGAACTTCTCAAGGAAGTTAGTAAGTGTACTTCATCAAGTGAGGCTTGGGAAGCTTTGAAGAAGCTTTATGAATCCAAGTCTACTTCTAGAGCGTTGACTCTAAGAAGACAAGTCTTTCAAAGTTTGCAAAATAATGAAGAGAGTCCAAATATTTTTGTTTTGAGAGTGAAGGCTTTGAATGATGAGTTATCTTGCATTGATGAGAGCATTAAAGAAGGAGAGCTTGTTCAAGTTATTCTTAATGGTTTTTTGAATGCTCGTGCTAATATTGTACAAAGTCTAGCCATTCAAAGAAGTTTGCCAAGTTTGATGGATATTCAAGAGATCTTGATCATTGAAGAATATAGGCTTCAAGCAAGAGGTGGATCTTCATCAACATCTCAATTTGGAGAGGAGGCAAATTCAAGGGCAAAAGCAAAAGCAAGTGGTCTAAAGGACAAGATCAAAGGGAGGCTTCTTCAAATGGCAAAAGAAAAGATAGATCAAAGCTAAAGTGCTTCTATTGTGGCATCAAAGGACACTTTGCAAGTGAGTGCTACAAGAAGAAGAGAGATCAAGGTGACAAGCAAGATAATCTTACTCATGATGAAGATGGTTTGGATGTTATTCAAATGATGATGCTTCTGTGATGTCTTCATGTATGCTTGCTAATGATGGTGGATTGATAGTGGTGCAATCTCACACATGAATTTTCACAACGAGTACTTCACTTCTTTGTTGGCATATGAAGTAACAAGAAGGTGATCTACTCGGCCAAGGATGGTGTGTGTGCAATCAAAAGGATTGGCACAATTCCTATTTCTCTCTCTACAAATAGGAATGTTCATTTGAAGGATGTTTTGTTCATACCTTCCATTACCAAGAATTTACTTAGTGTGAGTCAATTTTTTGATGGAGTTGCTTGCATGACCAAAAAGAAGGATATCTTGATTGCAAAAGATAAAAGGGAAGGGAAGTTGTTCAAACTAGATGCTTGTGTTATTGCTAACCAAGTTGGATTTGCTACAAGTGAGCAAATACCGATTCAAGAGGTTTGGCATAAAAGGATGGGACACCTCAGCTTCAAGTGAGGTAATGGCTAAGAAGCAAGTTGTGATTGGTCTTTCAAGATCATTAAGTAGCATCAATCATGCTTGTGAGTCTTGTACTTTGTCAAAGTCACATAGACTACCTTATACTAGATCTACATCTAGATCTACAAAGCCTTTTCAAGTTGTACATTCAGATATTCATGGAACTACTACAATTAGCAATAGTGGAGCTAAGATGTATGTAACTTTCATTGATAATTTAGTTAGATTTTGTTGGATCTATCTACTAAAGAATAAAGATGAAGTGTATGATGTCTTTGTTAAGCTCAAGAATGCAAGGGAGAACCAATTTTTCACAAGGATCAAGTGCTTAAGGAGTGACAATGGTGGAGAGTACATATCTACCAAGTTTAAGACTTTTTGTGATGAGCATGGGGTCAAGAGGGAGTACACAACTTCAAGGACACCACACCAAAATGGAGTGGCCGAGAGGAAAAATAGAACTTTATGTGAAAGTGCCAAAGCCATGAGGTTAGGTGGTAATCTTCCAAAACCATTTTGGGATCAAGCCTTATTGTGTGCTAACTTTCTATGGAATAGGTGGCTGAGTGCTATATTGGATGGAAGAACACCTTTTGAGATGCTATTCAAGAGGAGGCCGAGTGGCAACTTTCTTAAGACTTTTGGATGTACTTGATATGCTATTCAAGATGAGGCCGAGTGGCAACTTTCTTAAGACTTTTGGATGTACTTGCTATGTCAATATAAATCTTGATGATAGGACAAAGGAGGATCCATCTTCAAGAGGTTAGTAAAGCCTACAAGGTTTACATTCCTCCTACTAATAAGGTGATTAGTTTAGAAATGTCATTTTTGATGAGAGGAATATTCTGAAAGTGTCTTCAAGTAATGATGTTGTGGATGGATCTAACATTCTTGATATTGATGTAAAGGATCCTACTTTAGATGGTGATGATGAAGGACCTTCATCAAGTCAACAGCCAAGGAGAACATGAAGGGAAAGACAAATGCCTTCAAGGCTCACATATGATGATAGAGGTAAGCAAGTTGTTGGGGGTACACACTTTGCTTTCCTAACCTCTTTTGATGAACCTACTTGTGCAGATGAAACAAGGAACAAAGAGGAGTGGACCCAAGAAATGTAGTATCAAGCTCTTATGAAGAATGAAACATGGAGATTGGTGGAGTTACCTAAGGACAAAAAAGCCATTGGATGTAAATGGATCTTCAAAGTGAAGACATACCAAGATGGATATATCAATAAGCATAAGGCAAGGTTGGTGGCAAAAGGATATGCTCAAGAACATGGTATTGACTATGATGAAACCTTTGCCCCCGTGGCAAAGATGGTAAGCATTCGGGTCATCATCTCTCTTGCTACTCTTTATGGATGGGATCTATGGCAATTGGATATCGCAAATGCTTTTTTGAATAGTGACCTTGAGGAGGAAGTGTACATGGAGCAACCCGAGAGCTACATTTTGTGAAAGTACAGTACTTTTTAGACCATAAATGGATCTTGGAAGATCCACAAGAGTGATTATTATGTACCTACTTAACAATGCATCAGAAAACTAGTCAACAAATCTTGATCTAGATTGGCAATTTGACACAGAACAAGCATTGATAATTAAAAAACAAGATCATAGACATAAATCCGAGCCCACACGTGTGAAGAGCAGCTTGTTGTACGGATTTAGAACAATGTTTGAACTACTCAAAGTGTTGGTTTCATTTGGATCACAAAATCAATGTACATGGAGAGTAGAAACTGGAGATTGCCAATGAGCTCCAAAAAATCTTCTCACTATGGGAGCTTGTAATACATAAAAAAACTCAATTCCTTTGTAAAGCTAGGTGAATTTCCAGCATGTAATAGGGAAGTCAACTCACCCTTTTTGCCCTAAAATGAAACCCTAGAAACCCTAGTCTATTTCCTAGAGTCATGCTTGGTAGATGCATGGTTGGTCAAAATATCATATCAAATCAAGGTCTAGATGCTATAAAGTAGGGACCTCTATCAAATAGACACAACCACCTATCTTGACTCAAGCTAACCCACTTTAGGAGTGGATTGCCATCTGGCACTTTGGCCATACATGTGTGAAAACAACTATACAAAAATGTTCAATATGCTACATGGCTAGATTTACCAATGTTGGCAATTTTTCACACTCCTCCTCAAATCTAGCCTTGGAAACAACAATACTTTTATCAATCATTCCAATTGAAGATCTAAGCTTAGTAAACAAATCAGCCAAGCAACTTGATGATGGTGCTGATAGGGTGGTAGAACGCTAACGGAGAAGAGAGAAAGAAATAGTTGTGGAAAGACTCTCCCATTATTATGGGCTGCTACGTCCAAGAACAATCTAAAGAATGCAAATGCTAAGTTACAATCATAGCTCAAGCACTCTGCCCAACAAGATCTTAAGAAGTCAATTCATACTAAAAAACAAATGCACGAGTACAGTCCACCACCGAAGAGATTAGATATGGTGTGTGGTATTACTACATATGGATCTTAATAAGAAGTTTAGATAAGAATATCAAAGTGACAAAGTAGTGTGATAATGCAAGTTCCTCAAGCGTCAAAGACAACCATCGTCTAATCAGAAATTGAGGAGTCGTAGACGTTCGTGTTCTGATCAGAGTGAGTAAATGAGCGCGATCAAACAGAAACGAAGTGCATTCAAATCACAATAAGCATTCATGTATGTTATACACAGATAGAAAAGTGTATTGCTGTTATATTACCCTGATGCACAACAATAAGTTACTACCAATATGACGGCGTAACTTGGAGGCTCAAAATCATTCGTCTCATGGATGGAGCATCAAACAGAGTATGTGATGAAGGTGTATTTATACACCGGATCTATGTATCTAATTACAATAAATGTTTGTCATCTAACGAAGTACTTTGTCGCACTCAAGGAGTACTACAATGACAGAATGACAGTTGTACATTAAATACATGGTCAGGTGACTCGGCATCACTGACTGGACGAGAACGTCGCATATTTTTTCTCACTTTGCATTTTACGAGAAGTGGCTGGAGATGTTTCTCATTGAAATAGATGACCTCCACTCTTTTTTTTTCTCTTCACATTTTTCGTGAAAACCTCGAAGGTGTTTGGAAACAGTTCACTTGTTGAGCGAAAATGCTGAAGGTGTTGAAAAATAGTTCATTTGATGAAGTGACTGTTTTGTCGCACTTTTTCAAAAAAGATGAAAGAATCGACAAAAAGCTTACATCTTTGAAATAGTTGACAAGAAGTTATTGTCGGGAAATAGTGACATTCCTGAAGTTGTCGAAGAAGTCGGACACTTTGGTTGATGAACGAAGTTGTCAACGAAGTCGGAGACTTCAGAGACTTTGGAAACCGTACTAGTACCGCGGTACCATGATAGAAGAAGTTGGAGACTCCGGTTGATAGAAGAAGTCAGAGACTTCAGTTGATGAACGAAGTCGGACACTTCGGTTGATGAACAAAGTTGTCGAAGAAGTCGAAAACTTCGGAGACTTTGATGTCGAGTGGCTTGATTGTTGAAGAAGTTGAGGATGATCAGGCCTTCGATGTTCTTCATGATGCTTTGACATTTGAATGTAGAATTAGATGGGAATGGATACCCTTTGATGTAGATTAGCCAGAAAGTCGATGAAGTCGATGTCGAACTGCTTGCAGAAACTCGTGTATTTTACCAGTGTGAAAGGGCTGAGTGTTATTACATGATGCTTCCTGCGCTCTTATCAAGCAGATCATTCACAATCAGAAAGTATTGTTTTTAGCTCTTTATCAAGATTTCAAGCTTGAACTCTCTTGAGCATTCTAGCTCAGTCTTTTAGAGATTTATTTTAGAGTTGCTATTTTACTACTGCTTATCAGCAGAGCTGCTTATTATCATATTTATTCTCAGTTACTCAGAGATAGCTTAGAGTGCGCAGTTTCTATCTGCTATTTTTTTTCGCTCATTAGCATCTGATTTTGTTTTTTTGAATCAATACTATCTTCTTATTGCGTTCAGTATATGTCAGAATGCATGCATCTCTGTATTGCTTTTGTAGCTGATAGAAATTGTCTGAGAATTCAATACTTTATGTCTGGCTACGTATCACTTAGTATCTAGTGATTTCAAAGTTAGATGCTAAAGATTGGACGTGATTTTCATCACTAGTAGGCTTTGTTCAATTTTTGATAGGCGTCATCATGCATTGGAAGTAGAAAGTTTTCGCATTACATTATCTATCCTATTTTCGACATGGTATCAGAGCATACCTATATGGTATTAGAGCGTACTTCACTACCCTCTTGAAATGAGAGCACATGCTTCTCAAAATCAATATCATGAGATTTATTAAATAACCATTCATACCCTAGAATTATATCTGTATGTACCAAATCTAAAACATTAAAATCAATCAACTCTCTATAATCTTGAATCAAAACTGAGGGCTTCAAATCTTTGACATCCCAAGTCTCCAACTCCGCACCTGAAGCTAGATATATCTTATATCTATAATCACTAGCTTAAGTTTCCAGGCCAGTTTTCTGCACAAGACCAGAGCTAATAAAATTATTGAGTTGAACCACTATCCACCAACATACTCACTTCATGTCCTTTGACTGTGCCTTTCAAACGAAACAATTCATTATGCAAGAATAAAGCAGTAGTACTGAATGAGCATTCACACTCACAATGAACCTTTTTAATTTCCAATTCTAGATTTTTTTTTACTTGGCATCTCAATTACTTGAGCTGTGAGTTAATTTCACTCTGATTAGAACTTCATAACAAGTCCAGGCTTATTGCAGATAACACACATTTGTCTTCCTAACCTTCTTTTGGAACATTTTTTTTTTTTTTTTGCTTAAATTCCGATGCCATTTGATCCAGTTCGTTAAAATTTTGACCTGTTTCTTGTCACGAAATTTTTTTTCTTCTTTTGGTTGAATCCAGATGGATTAGTATAAGAACCACCAAGTGAAGATCTTCAGGATTCCAATCACATACAAACCAAAAGGACACCTGTGGAGCATGAACCACCCAACCAATATGGAGAGGCTAGTCAATACCCTAATCAATCTACTCCCAGGCCACAATGAAAAACACAAGAGAGGAGAAGAGAAATTGGCTCAAGAATCACAATTCACAATAGGAGGATGGGCGAGTTTCCACTAGACTTATTCTCCGAGAGAGAGAGAGAGAGAGAGAGAGAGAGAGAGAGAGAGAGAGAGAGAGAGAGAGAGAGAGAGAGAGAGAGAGAGAGAGAGAGAGAGAGAGAGAGAGAGAGAGAGAGAGAGAGAGAGAGAGAGAGAGAGAGGGAGAGAGAGAGAGAGAGAGAGAATATTCTCTTTAGGATTCTCATGCAACCTAAATTGAGCTATTGACCTCCTATTCTTAAAGCAGTATTCACCATGCATGTGCTCCTATGTCCAATTATAGATCTCGGCCCTCATAAAAGGAAGCGGATGCCCTCTACATACACATTCACAAAACAAATCAATAATTATTAGCCAAACACATGTCATAAAATTGAAATGAAATACAAATTGTGCATAAAAAATAAGAGAAATAGAAATTATGTAACAAAAATTTACCCTTGGATGTACGCCTTGTGCCGCAAGATGATCAACCAAGGCACTATAGCCTTGGCGATATCCAATATTGTACTCGACATTTGTATACTTATACCCATAATCTTCAACCTACATCAACACAAATCGATGATTAGAAAAAAGCAAAAAATTATTGGTAAACAATAAACATATGAAATGCAATTAGCTAAAAGAGAATTGCTTACAAATTGGGTATGCATATTGGCCTTGCCTCCCGATCCAAGGTGAGATTGGCCTAAAAGATTAAGCCTTGATTTTGTTGCCTCTCTTTGTTGCTTAAAGCGCTCGGGATTAGAATGCTTGGATTCATAAACAGCTTTTTCCCAATCTTTTTTAGATGCCCATCCCGGCCTCTTCTTGCCTTTACTACATAATCGTCTTAATGATTGGCGCTTATGACGAATATGCATACACATACTCATCTTCGTCTATTTGTCATTAAATCGATTTGGTCTCACGGTACAATATATCAAGTATCTTGTCTTTGTCCGCTTGGTCTTGTTGCTCCCAAGGGTTAAACAAATCGTGACCAAAGTATTTAAGAGTAAGGTTGTGCAATCTATTGATGACAACCTTAACCCTAATGTCCATGATGATGGAACCGTCCTCATCAAGGTCATAGAAAATATTCGTGAATTTTTTCGACGACATGTTCGTTGAAACGAATCCATGATCTTGTTGATCGGATTCTTCTTCGGAAAGACAAAGAGCTTTCATCCTTTGCCTTTCCTCGGGAGATAGCGTAGAATAGAAATCTCGCACTCGATCGAAATCCGATCCCGAGGCTTGTCCTCTTCCGATGGAAGAGGATCTTGGCCTCCTCGATGCTCCGCTACCGCTGGTAGACATGACTATTGAGAGAAAGATATGAAGTTGTGAAAAGAGTTTGGAAAGATATCAAATGTGAAAAATGAAAATATGTGTGTGTGTGTGTGTGTGTGTGTGTGTGTGTGTGTGTGTGTGAGAGAGAGAGAGAGAGAGAGAGAGAGAGAGAGAGAGAGAGAGAGAGAGAGAGAGAGAGAGAGAGAGAGAGAGAGAGAGATGTGTGTGAGAGAGTGAAAAAGAAAAGCAAACTTTTAAATGTGTGAAAAATGAAAAGGAGGTATGAAAGAGTGTGTGAAAGAGAAAGAGAGATTGGAAATTGGAGAGTGAAAGATGTGTGTGTGTGAGAGAGAGAGAGAGAGAAAGAGAGATTGGAGAGTGAAAGATGTGTGTGTGTGTGTGTGTGTGTGTGTGTGTGTGTGTGAGAGAGAGAGAGAGAGAGAGAGAGAGAGAGAGAGAGAGAGAGAGAGAGAGAGAGAGAGAGAGAGAGAGAGAAAAGTGGGGAGGAGTGAAAAGAAATGACAGATTGGAAGTGAGAGATTGAGAGAGAGAGAAATGAGAGATTGAAAGCTTGAGAGTGAGAGTGTGAGAGCTCGAGTGTGATAGTGAGCCTCAAGGAATCCACAAGAAAGCGTGGAGAAAATATTGAATGAGGGCATCTATATTCATTTTTCAGATTTCAAGTGTCACGTGGCTCTGCCACGCATTTTTTTGCCATGCGTGGCAGTGCCAAGCAATTTTTTTTTGCATAGAAATATGTGATTACGGCTTGGAAGTTGTCATATAGCCAGTGGTTTGTCAAAAAGACAAATTCATTAGAGAAAATTTGGCCTTGGAAAGGGCCCTATAAGGATTGCCACGTAGGATGACAATTTTTTTTGGCAACGTAAAATACTAAAATAAAGCCCGCAGTCCTGTCTACACAGTCTTCGATGATTAGCTATTATGTGGGTAGTATAGTTTGTGACTGAAAAAAATCATAACTTTTGAATGACAACTCAGATTGAGACGATTAGGGTGCAATTAGAAAGCCCTTGACGAGAACTTTTCAACGACATCCAACATGACCCAGTTCCAAGCTACGGTGAAGAAGTTACGGCCAGTCAAAGTTTTGTTCGGTCAACACTTGGTCAACCCGATATCTCTTTCAAGGGCAATTGACCGGTCAAAAATCGGTCAACTACGCTTGAAAGAGATATCGGGTTGACCAAGTGTTGCCCGAACAAATCTTTGACTGGTCAAACTGGTCAACTACGCTTGAAAGAGATATCGGATTGACCGACCAAAACTTTGACTGGCCATAACTTCTTCACCATAGCTTGGAACTGGGACATGTTCGATGTCATCAAAAAGCTCTCGTCGAGGGCTTTCTAATGGCACCGTAATCGTCTCAATCCGAGTTGTCGTTCAAAAGTTACACTATTTTTTTTTTGCTGAGTTAGCATACTGTACTACAAACAAAATGGCTTATTTACGGGCTGCCCCCGACGCAACATTACAGTTCTTTAAAAAAAAAAATATCAATTTGAAGGAGCTACATTACGTAGATTTCAAATTTGAGTGTTTTGATTGGACCATGTGGAAGAAACTTTTGAGAAAAAAATAAAAGGTATCTTTTTGAAAGGCCCCTTTTGTGCTCAAATTTTCTCTAATGATAGAACTAAAAAAATGATTTGACTCTAATTTTATAAATATTTTTTGAGGACAAAAGCATGTGGGTGATATGACATATTTTTAAGCATGAATTTTTAAGGACAAAAGCATGTGATTGATATGACATATTTTGGGTACAAGAGGACCATGTTTTCTTTGAAGATTTTGATGATTTTTTGAAAAGGACAAATGAGTATTAATTATATTTCGATTTGATAAAAGACAAGTAGATGATTTGATATGGTTGGTACAAAATGACCATGTGTTTAAAAGAATTTTGTGATTTAAAAAAAATGACAAATGTAAATATGTGGTTTGATGGCACATATAAGTTGTGGACATTATTTAGTTTATGAAGTATTGATTAATTTGTTATATATGTGTCCCTTAGAAACCCTTTTCGATCCTTTTGGGTCACAACGTACTACGTTGGAACGTTTTTTAAAAATTAAAAAACATGTGTCAAGTTGGGCGCAATCTTCCTTCTTCTTTTTTGTAATACACTGAGGGACGGTAGATGTACTCATTAGAGGAGTTTTGAGTTCCAAAAAGACCCTTTAAGAATTTGTGCAAGATGCCTTTTTTATTATTAAAATAATATAACACTAATACTTTTGACTTGCCATAACTTTTTAATCGTAGCTCAAAATATGTCATGTAACATATGATTGGAAAGCCCTTGTTGAGCGCTTTTCAATGCACTAAATTCCGCTAAATTTGGACTTACCACTAAAAAGTTATGCCATTTTTAGTATGGAATCAAAATGTGGACTCAAAAAGTTACGTTATGTAGATTTCAAATTTGAGTGTTTTGATTGGTCCATGTGTAAGAAAAATTTGAGAAAAATAATAAAAAGAATCTTTACAAAGGGTCTTTTTTGGATTTAGAACTCCTCTAATGACTACTTCCATGAAGTGTGTACCAATGAGCTAATAGATTTCAAGGAACATGGTTGTGTGCTGTGCGGTTAAAGCCAGTTGAAGGAAGATTAAGGATAGAAGAGATCTGAAATCTCTGTGGGTGGAATCCGAGGAGGGATTGGAGGTGGGTTTTTTTTGTGAAGGGATTGTTGATGGATGGATATGGGAGCAATTGACAAGAGCGCAGGGGAATGTGGTGGGGTGTTTTCGCCATTGATGACAAGGCCCTGTGGACATTCCAAGCATTTCTTTCGATGTTTTGTCAATTTTTGTCTTTCGATTGTTTGTTGATCTCGGTGCACTTGAAGCTCTTTTGCAGCATCCACTACAAAATGTAACAATTAAAATATTTCAATAAAATTAATATAATATCATAGCATTAATAGTTTAAAATTTCAAAAGTTAGCAAAAAGATAAAGTTTTTAAAGTATTGAAAATTAATTAATTTTTACATTTCTTATCATTGGTCTTTGCTAGTTGTTTGGCATAATTTAACAACTCGCATGTCGAACAAACTGTCATTCGTGATTTTTTAGGAATCTTCACCAAACCAAAATCTCTCTTCCAAAACCTAAGAAAATATGAGTAACTTAAATAGGCAAAAAATTTTGTCTTTGCGAACTCCTTGTACATAAAAAATATCTCCAATATTGTAAAATTATTTGGCAAGTGAAAACATAATGAATCTGGTAATTTCTCTCCATGCACATCTACAAAATGCTTTAAACAAGCCGTAGCATTCAAAGCATCCGGAGACACGGTTTCACCCCGCAATGATCCTTGCAATGTTGGATCTTTCTAAAGTCGCGCGTGCATTCTTTGAAGGCATGAATTTCCAATTGCATAAACATCTTTGTAGAATTTTCGACAAACCTCCGTTGCATTTAAAAAATATACAAACGAGTTTTTGTCAAGTCTCACTGTGGCACACAAATAGTAATTCTTTTCATCTTTACTTCGCAAGAAAAACTTGGACCACAATTCCTCGATATCTTTGTTATTTACTTTCTATAAGCAATAGGCTAAACAACAAGTAATGAAGCGTACCTTCCAAATCTCATGTCTTGTAATCAATTGTTTTTGAGGTTTTGTCAAAATAGGTGAAGATTTCAAGTCTCTCTTGTATCTTTCTTTTCTTTTGAAATCAGATTTGTAAATTGACACCGTGACACTTGTACTTACTCGAACAGGTTCAAAAGGTGTGGAAATGTTTGTCCGAACATAAGGTTGTTGTTGATTTGCCTCAGTTGGTTCTACAATGCTAGAAGAATAAGAATTCTCATTAAATATAGCTCTTTTAGATTTGGCCGGATTGGGGATTTGAGAAGTAGACCTTTTTCGAATATGTGAAAAACTTGCACATCAAGGATCATTTGATTGACAGGAATTTGTAGATTTACTTAAATCCCTGATTGAGTGAATTGAATCCTGTGAATTATCACGACCTAACTCGTTTAATTGGTCAAAACGATATTGCAATGTTGTTTCTCTAATATCTGAATCAGAAGACAAAGAACTCAAAATTGTAACATGTTGTGTCAAAGGAGTCATTTCTTGCAAAGTAGTTAGATGAGAAATTTCAGATGATGTTGTTGACAGGGAAATAGAAAAGGAAATAGAACAAGAACACGAAGGATTGGCTTCATAATAATAACTCTCATCAGGAATATCAGATGAGGACGACTCAGATGTGGCTACATACTGAGTTACAACTATAGGAATAGAAGAAGAAGAACTACTCGCCATTACAATTTTTTTTTTTTTTTTATTCTTATGCTTTTATAGACAAAAATAAAAATATGAACGTAAAAATTTTACAACAAACAAAATTTTTACATTATCCTATTCTAGTCATAGAAAGAGTTAAACATGGCCAAGAAGATCAGCCATGTACCAAAGGGTACAACTATTTGATCTGATAACATCATAAGTATTCTAGATCGTGGCTAATCTGCCACCACTCTTGTAATTCGCGAATTAGTTGTAGATGCTTAGTCTTTTCTAATCTGTAAGTTACAAGAACGCGACATGAAATTGTTCACGAACTATATACTTTCTGATTAATGCACATTACTGTAAATCTAATGCTAGTAGGCAAGACAATTATTAGAAGACGAAAAATACAGAATACAAATTCGCTTGCGTGTGAGATAATTTTGTAATAGGATCAATAGATCCAAAGTCCGCTAGTAAGCGACACTCGAATTCGTGAGAGAACTGCATATCTCTCACACCAACGCACTATGTGGATCTGCATGCAGTGCTTGAAAGAATCGAAAAAATCAATAAATGATTTTGTAGCTGTTGTGCACATTATTATTATAATTGTATGATCTTGTATGCAAACTAGTCTGAAATTATTCATGTGTCTAATTCGCTTGATCATTTAATTTCGCATCTTTGGCTTGATATTGTTGAATATTACATTATTCTGTTAACGTAGTTCAACTGTGTTTGATTACCCTCTAAAGGATTGTAAGAGTGATACAGTCGGCAGTGACCAGCGATCACATCTGAATTTCTGACGAACTGATCCTGTTCGCGAATCCTTTTGCTTCGTGCTTCACTTCGTGATCACTTAGCTAAAGGTTAAATCAATTACACAGCTCACCTAGGTTTCGTTTCGTTTTGTTTCCTTTCGTCCGTTTCATTTTGCGATCTGTGCTGCCAACATGAATCAATGTCAGTGCAAGTTTCGCTTCGCTTCGTTTCATTTTGTTTTCTTGTAAAATTTGTTTCGTTTCGTTTGGTTGCGTTATAGAGCCTGATTGATCCAACTCGAACAGAAATAATTCGAGTGACGCGAAAAGTTCGCGAATCATTCGTGATTTAATTTTGTCAGTGTTTGTCACCAGAGTTGTTTTGGCTAGAATTTTGCATTTTTGGGTGCATCTATTCGTCATTAGTGGTATCAAAGCCTACCTTGTCAAAGTCTGACATAGCCAAATGCAATCAGATCCAAGGGGCTGAGCATTCAAACGATCAACCATCAATAAGTGTACCCGAATTCAGAAGCAATGGCTTCTATCAACAGCATACAGAGCAAGATCTATACAGTTCTGGATTTTTTAGGATCTAACTTTCTAGTCTGGAAAGTTAAGACATCGTCAATATTAAAGGGTGAAGGCTTATTCTCCTGGGAGAAAGCAAGGTGGAGAAAAGAGGACTTGCGTGAGATGCAGACGAGATGGGCACATAGTTGATACATGTTGCAATCCAAAAATTAAATGTATCCACTGTCACAAAAAGGGTCATGCAGCCATAAATTGTCACTTGAACCCGAGGAACATATCTGCACAGAACAGACAGGAGAACAACAACAGTTCGTCCTATGTCGAAGAGCCTGAAAGCTCAAAAATGGGCGAAGAGAGATCGAACAAAAATTGTTCGACCGCCTACATTTGTGCAGATGTGTGTGCCACATCAACACTTGACACACAAGAGGTGATCCTAGACTCAGGAGCTACCTCACACTTCGTGACATCAAGACGAATTATGTTTGATTTCAGAAGTGCAAATCCTTCAAGATTCATTGTTCTTGGAGATGGATCCAAACATCAAGTGAACGGTATTGGTTTACTCTATCTCAACACGAATGACAGAGACAAACGACTCGAAGACATACTGCTCATGCCTACACTATAGCAGGACTTGCTTTCTATGGCAAGGATAGCTGATGCAGGGATGTGTGTGACATTTTTTGATGAAGCATGCAATGTTATTGATTCCAGTACCAGTATCTTGATCACTCAAGGTAGAAGAAAAGGTAATCTATATCATCTAAAGGTACGCCTACCTGCAGATCAGGTGCATCATACTCATGATGATTCGCCAAACACTCTGTGGCACAGGAGACTATGCCACATGAATTCGATGGCACTTTACCAAGCAAGTCATCATGGAGCAATAACAGGGGTCAGAATCTCGAATGCGAACAATTTGACCACCTGTGATGCATGCCTGAAGGGTAAGATGTCTTGCACTCCATTCGTCAAAGACTCCTACAGAACGACTAAGATTCTGGAGTTAGTACATTCTGACATCTGTGGGCCTTTCAATGTGATCTCTGTAGGAGGCTCGAAATATTACATGACCTTCATTGATGATTATATTAAATTTGCCAGAGTGTATTTTATTCAGAATAAATCAGAAGCACTTGATAAATTCATAGAGTATGTGAATTGGACAGAGAGATGCACATACAACAAAGTGAAACAGATCAAGATAAATCGAGGTGGTGAATACATCTCTAATCGCTTCACTGACTTCTGCAATGATCGTGGCATCATACACAGAAGGACTGCAGCCTACACACCGCAACACAACGGTGTTGTAGAGAGGAAAAATAGGACCTTGATGGAAGTAACCAGATGCATGATGGCCTACTCGAAAGCTCCAAGGGTACTGTGGGCTGAAGCAGTAGCTAAAGCTGCATACATCCAGAACATGACGTGGAAGTCAAGTGTCCCTCACACGACACCACATGAATTATAGTGAGGTAGAAAGCCCAATCCGTCTCACATCAAAATCTTTGGCTGTGCAGCTTATGCACATATCCTTGATAAGCTTTGAAAGAAGCTTGATGAGAAGGCTGAACATAGATATCTGGTAGGTTATGACAACAATTTGTCATACTACAGAGTCTACATGTCAGACACGAACACCGTGAAGATAGTGTGAGATGTCAAATTTTATGAGAGCAGGACAATAGCCAATGACAATCCTGTCAGCTACGAAGTTTTGGAGAGACAGTACCATGATTTTCCACTAGCAACAAAGGGAGCAAAAGATGAGCACGAAAACGTAGATTTCTGAGTCGCTTCGCATTCGAGTGACGAATCAGAAGACGAAAGATTCGAGAGACAACCTATTGCTATAGTTCTTTTAAACCAAGATGGTTCCGGACCTAGTAGAGCAGACAAAGACAAAGGCATTGCTTTTCCAAGAGGATCTCCTAGAAGGTCGACTAGACCACGAAGAGCACCAGCAAGATATGTGCCAAGCAGCTCAGCTTTCACATCAGAAGAATTCTGTGGATTTAGTGGTGAACCACAGACATTCGAGGAGGCAATTGAATGTCCAGAGAAGGACAAATGGATCCAAGCCATGAACGAAGAGATGGAGTCCATGAGAAAGAACCAGATATGGACGTTGGAGCCATTACTTGATAAGCGAAAGGCTGTGAAATGCAAATGGGTCTACAAGCTCAAGTATGGACCAGATGAGGATGTCTCGAAATACAAGGCAAGATTGGTAGCCAAGGGGTTCTCTCAGAGATATGGTATTGATTTCTCTGAAACCTTCTCTCCTGTCATCAAACATTCGTCCCTACGTTTGTTATTTGCATATGCAGCTGCTTATGACCTCAGGACCCACATTAAGACAGCCTTCTTGCATGGTGAGTTAGACGAGGAGGTCTATATGGATCAACCCCCAGAGGATTTCGGGATGCTGAATTGCAAAGGGGCGAATACTCCAATGCTCGCAGGGACAGTGCTGACGAACGAAAATTGTTCGAGGACTGAGGCAGAGAGAGAATTGATGCAACTCACACCTTACAAGAAGCTGATAGGATCGTTGATGTACCTTGCAGACAATACACGCCCTGACATTGCTTATGCAGTATTCAGGATGAGCCAATTCTGTACGAATCCTGGCTCAACACATTGGAAGATTGCAAAGCAAATTTTGCAATATCTTCAATTAACAAGAGATTACGATTTGTGTTATTGCTGTTATATAGATTTTCAGATGATTTCCTATAGTGATGCTAGCTCGGCATCTCTCAAAAATGACTGTAAAAGTGTCTCAGGAGGATGCACCATCGCGTCTCTGACACAACCAAGGCAGTACAAGAAGGATTATCCGATCTACTTCACCAGTAGGAAGTTGATTCTTGCGGATATGAACTATACCACCACCGAACGTGAAGCGCTACCCCTGGTATACAGTGTGACGAAATTCCGCCATCACATGCTAGCCAACCCCTTTGTCTTCTTCGTAGATCATCAAGCCCTACTGTATCTGGTAAATAGACCCTACACAACCGGACGGATCACCCGATGGCTGTTGCTTCTTCAAGAGTTCGACTTTAAAATCGTCGTTCACAAAGGGAAACAACACTATCTGGCCGATCACCTCTCAAAGATCCGAAATGTTCCCAAGAGTAGAGGGGTCGATGATGAACTCCCCGATGCCATACTATTCCATGTCGACACCATCCCTGAGTGGGCTATCGATATTGTGGGATATCTTATGTCGGGATGTCCTCCCCCAGAGATGAGCAAAGTAGAACGACATGGGTTAATTATAAAATCTGACCCATTCACATTGATAGCAAGACAACTATATTGCATTTGTAATGATAGAATTATACGTCGTTGCGTCCTACCGCACAAAGTGTCCCAAGTAGTGAGCATCGCCCATGAAGGAATAGGAGGAGGGCATTTCACTGTCGAAGCTACCAATAGGAAGGTACTGCAACACGACCTGTGGTGGCCCACGATGTTCAGAGACATTCGCTATCAGGTCAAAAGGTGTGACGTGTGCCAACGGTTCAACCAAATCCACGAGAATGATAAAATGCCGTTATGACATGTTTTGGTTGAAATGTCGTTTGAGAAACGAGGCATCGACTATATCGGCCTTATTTGTCCAACTGCCCATGGCTCGCAAGCTCGATATATAATTGTAGCCACTGATT
Organism: Diphasiastrum complanatum; assembly: GCA_029204225.1. Taxonomy (NCBI): domain Eukaryota; kingdom Viridiplantae; phylum Streptophyta; class Lycopodiopsida; order Lycopodiales; family Lycopodiaceae; genus Diphasiastrum; species Diphasiastrum complanatum. The sequence continues at coordinate 102,485 of MU831707.1, forward strand.
GACCAAATGGGTGGAAGCCACGGCGGTGAGGAAGACTGATGCCAACTCCACTGCCAAATTCCTATATGAGAATGTCTTAGTCCGTTTTGGGTGCCCACTAAAACTCATGAGTGATCGCGGAACGCATTTCCTAAACAAGACTATCACTCACCTGTTATCCTCTTATCTGGTTAGCCATAGGAAGAGTACCCCTATTATCCACGTTGTAATGGACAAGCATAATCATCAAACAAGATCCTCTGCGGAATTATCATGAAGATGGTTGAAGCCTCATGATCTGATTGGGAACACAAGCTTCATGCAGCTTTATGGGCTTTTAGAACCACATTCAAAGTGAGTACTGGACAAACTCCATTTCAGATGGTGTATGGACAGGAAGTGGTAATGCCTGCTGAGTTCGTCGTTCCAAGTCTGAGAGTCGCCATCGCCGAACAACTTAGTACAAAGGAATCAGCCAAGAGGAGACTGGAAAACCTTCTTCAACTTCACGAAACTCGATTTCTAGCGTGTCACGCCCTAGCTGTGGAAAAACAGCGATGGAAGGCTTGACATGATCGCAATATCAAAACCAAGGATCTTGTCAAGGGAGAATTGACATTGTTATACAACACCAAGGCACATAAAGGCAAGCTTAAGATCTAGGGAGAAGGACTGTATAGAGTAGTAGAGATCCAACCTAATGGTGCAGTGATACTCGCCAACTTGCAAGACAATTTGCTAGACATGCCCATTGATGGCAGTAGGTTGCGTTGCTACTATTTCGCCGATATTGAGCCCAGAGATGTACCAGAACCACCATCCACGTCATCTTCTTCGGCTCAAGATGAACCGTCAACACCCCGTTAGATAGCCTAGGTAGGGGTAGCTTGTAGCATTGGATTTTCGTAGATTAGATAGGTTGTAGGATTTTTTAGTTAAATCTTGAAATAGTGTCAACATCAGACATCCTCAATGTGAAGAACTTCTTCCTCATATGGAGTTTAGATGTGACATCTCTAATGTCATAAAGTGTTGCTAGGATGTCCTAGGCATCCTTGGCTATCTTAGCAGATCGAATATGACTGATCTGAGAGTCTTTGATATTTAGTGTGATTAAGGCAAATGCCTTGCCATCTCGTTGCCTCCATTTGGTGATGCTTGCTACATCAGCCTCTGGCTTGATTTCGGTACCATCAACTATGTCCCATAGTTCATTGGCTAGTAAAACAACTCTCATCTTGAACTTCCAGAGATGTTAGTTCTCTCCATCGAGCTTGTCAATCAGAGAATAACTAGAAGTAGAATCCATTCTGGTGTAGAGGTGATATCGTTGGTAGAAACAACAATAACGAGATACTGTTGGCTGCGCACTAACTGGTATGAGGTCTCGGTAGAAACGAGCTTGAATCTGCAATGAATATGCAGATTACTGAGCCACGCGCTTTGATACCATGTAGGATTTTGATGAAAACGTGGTGAACAGCGGAAGTGGTGAGCAGATGGAGATAGATCGGTAGTGCATTAGTTACCAACTATGAGTTCAAGATGAAACGAATATTGCAATGCGCAATGGAAACAAAAGTGTAGACATAAAAATATTCTCATCTAGGGTATGTGGGTGTTTGCTGGGTATGCCTAGGCTGTAAGCTTTTTAGCTTTTGATCATGTGCAGTTGTAAGACCGGTCTTGAGCTTCCTAAAATGCTCATCACTCTGTGTGTCCAACTTTTTCATAGTGGCTATAATAGTATTGATGTTAGTAGGTGTGGATGTCGAGAATTCATCATGAAGCTTAGCCTTGCGTTTGGCTCATCATTCATTCCAACATCTTTTCTCATTTGTTGAGCTATCTGACTCCCAACTTGTGCTTTCGTTATCATCCTTCTTCTCGATGGCATCGACGCATATAGCTTGGAAGTTATGGCGCTGTTTCATCAATTGCTTGATACCCTTAGGTAGTCCTGCCATAAACGATTTGGAACTCTAGTAGGGTTGCAACCACTTGCAACCTCTAAATCAACTCAATATTGGTCAAATAAAGATTATTATCCATGCAAATACAAATCCTAACTGTAGAAATGGATCAGAGAATAAAATGTCTAATTTTAAAAAAAAACTTATATACTCATACCCTGGTTTATACTCGACTAGTATCACCCTTGCAATACCCAGGTCGGTTGATACCAGCCACCAATTTACAAAACATGTTAATATTGATACCTGACTAGCATCAAATTTTTCAAAAAAGCATAATACCATGACCCGACTAGTATTAAAAATATCAATACCCGCCCAACACTCGTATCAACCTATCATATATCACAAGCAAGGTCCAAATCTTCAATACATTTTGGTACCTTTTAAGTGACTTTGAGCATTAAAAATGATTTCCATTTATTACATTTTATTCTTTCAAATTACAATCATTGTTTGTTTATTTTTAGCCTATTTGAATGTATCTTAATGGCAAAGCTTATTGGCTAGAAATTATCATTCCAATTTCCCACACTCAACACATTAGTGCAAAGCCAAAAACAAAATAGTACAGACCTTTTGATGAAAAAAAGGTATGCACTTCTCTTTTCATAACACAGGCCTGATCACGGCTTTAGCAAAAGTAAATGCGAGTGGGCCAAGGCCAGAGCCATAGCCACAGCAGCACGGAGTTGGTGTCATGATTCATGGCCATGGCATAGTGCCTTGATCATAACGTTCTAAAGCTCCAAAACGTGTCAGAGATATTAGGATCTTTGCTGTTGGTTTCCTCGTCTTTTCTGTTCAGGGGCATTGAACGCACACGATGCTTCAGGAATCAGGCTTCAACAATTTGCAAACATAAGATTGAGTGTACTCTTCGAGTGTGGACGGTGGGCTAAAGCAACCGCCACAAATATTCCTTCAAACTGTTGTGTCCATCTGAAGCAATATGAGCGAAGTTGCATGGCCTTTGATTGACTATTGGTTTGGTTTGGAGCTCATTTGTGCCGGGCGATACTTTCCAGAATCCACTAAGTGTACCCAATTTTCAAAAAATGCGATTTGGGGTCCACTTTTTGGCCTACGTGACAAATCAGCTAGAGAAGATGGACAATATTGAAGATCTATTCAGGATATTGGAGGAATGCATGAATAGCAGGATTCATAAAGAAAACATCTATGAGATGCTTTCAAATCACAGATGGAAGGTGGTGTTGGCTTTGATGTTCCGGAAGCCAGTATTTTATTAATCCAGAACAGGATGCAGGCTTTTTAGATCCATAACATCACAATTATGGGATGATGTGTGTGTGTGTGAGAGAGAGAGAGAGAGAGAGGGAAAGGGGGGGAATGGAGAGATCAGGGACTTGGTTCAAATTTTCTGCAGCATTTTTCTGTTACCTTATGATTGTCTCAGCAAGTCTTTTATTTAGAGCTGCCTCAGTGAACTCCGAATATCTGATAGGGGTTGGCAGCTATGATATTACAGGGCCTGCAGCTGATGTTAACATGATGGGCTATGCTATGTCAGGCCAAAATGCAGCAGGCATCCACTTCAGACTTAGATCACGGGCATTCATCATTGCAGAGGCAGCAACAACATCTTCTGAAGCCAAGCGTATAGCATATGTCAATTTGGATGCTTGCATGGGGTCTCAGGCCGTCACACTTAGTGTTTTATCCCGGCTCAAGCAGAGGTAAGCCTTCTACTCCGATCGAATTTCTCCTCTGTTTAGGGAAAATTGTGCTCATCTATGATCTTGTTTATTTTCCTTGAAGCATTTCCACGTGGTCATGTCTTCCATCCCGGTATTTCTGCATAAAAAACGGCTAACGATTGTTCGACTATGAGCAGGTATGGCGATTTATACAACGAGCAGAATGTTGCCATAAGTGGTATTCATACGCACTCAGGCCCTGGAGGATACCTGCAATACGTGATTTACATCATCACAGCACTTGGGTTTGTTCGTCAGTCCTTTGATGCATTGGTGGATGGCATTGAAACAAGCATCGTACAGGCTCACGAAAATTTAAAGCCTGGAGCAATATATCTTAACAAAGGTAAAATAGTATCTAAAAATATTGTCAAAAGTTGATCGAAACTTGTTATTATTGTCTCACATTCAGTAACTGTCTCATGCAAGTTGAATAAGATCCACATAAGTGAAATGAGGTTTCCTTTTTGGCATTGACCCAGGGGCAGAAGCCAATGAGGGATTGAAAGTTGCATTTGGAGTCTAGATATCGTAATGTGGCAGCTTGAGTTCATGTCGATTATAAGCAACAGCGTAGTATTAATAAATTTCATGATGATATTATGCAGATGTACTTTTACATGCAAATATAAATCGCAGCCCCAACGCGTACTTGAACAATCCATTAGCAGAGCGGAATCGCTATCAGTATGACGTCGACAAAGACATGCTGCTATTGAAATTTGTAGATGGAACGGGGGCTGCCGTTGGAGCTTTAAATTGGTTCGCTGTCCACGGGACTTCCATGAACAATTCTAACTTGCTCATCAGTGGGGACAATAAGGGAGCTGCATCACGCTTCATGGAAGATTGGTTTGCCAAGGGGCAAATAAAATCTAGCTTAATTCGCGAGGGAAGGGCAGCAGGTTAGAATCATTCTTTCGCTAGAATTTATATCTTGCCTATGATTATGCGATTTTTTTTTCCAAATTCTTTAATGATTGTGCCCCAAATACTTTGAAGTTGCGTAGTACTCTCCTTAAATTTCAATACTATTTTGAGCCTAGGACACAGGACTAGCATTTCCGTACGACTTTCCAACCTCAATCTATATGGCAACCGAGCTCCTGTATATTGCCTAGATCCTCGAGATTCCAAGTAATCTCCATCCAGCAACGTTTTCCATATTTATTCCTCTGTGATGGTCACTTCGTTGCACTCAATCGGATTTTACTCACTTTATCCAAAAATGTCTAGAGACAACTGGTGTCCGCCATGATAAATCACATAGTTACAAGCTGGACATTCTTCATACAGGTATGCATTTTATAGCCCTTTGAAGGATTAGCCTTCCCGTGGGCCTCGCTTAGTCTTCTATGCTCCAAACTTGAGGTTCCAGTGTCATACTCCTTAAGCCCTCGTCTTTCTTTTCAATTTGAATTGAGTATCTCTTTAGCACAGGTATCAAAGCAGATTTTAGACAGGCAAATCAGTCAGCCTTGTGCCATGCTTATTATGTGCAGATGTGAATGCGTCAAACTCTAAATCCACTGGTGGAAGCTCCAATACGAAGCTTTCCAGTGAGAGAAATCGCTTGCGTTCATCCACAACTCAGAGCACACACTTCGTGGCTGCGTTTGCTCAGACGAGTTCAGGGGACGTTTCCCCCAATACATTAGGAGCTTTTTGCACAGACACGGGTTTGCCCTGCGATTTCAACCAGAGCACTTGTGACGGACGCAATGAACTCTGCATCGCACGTGGTCCAGGGTATGCTCCAACTCTTCAAAAACTAGTAACCCTTTTGATTTGGCTAGTTTTGATGGTCCGATCATGGACACAGAAGTTTAAAAGCTTGCTGAGTGATATTCTTGCCAATTGAAATTTCAATTCTATTTGGCATTTTCCAGATATCCTGATATGTTCCTTAGCACAAAGATTATTGCTGAACGCCAATTCCAGAAGGCTGTAGATCTTTTCGAAAAAGCACAGGTGAAACTGTCAGGAAGGATTGATTACAGACAAACTTATCTAAACATCACCGGAGTCACTGTGAGCCTTTCTCCTTCCGGAACTATATCGCTTCCAAATATGACGACATGCCCTGCTGCCTTAGGATTCAGCTTCGCTGCAGGAACGACGGATGGGCCAGGGGCATTTGATTTTAAGCAGGGTGACAATCAGGTAAACAAACAAGTACTTAATGATGGGGGATCATGAACCTTTTCCCTTTACAACCAATTTCCTGACTAGATCAGCCAGCTAGGCGCTATGTTGTTATTTGCTGCTCAAATGTACTTGCAACTGTTCATGTATTGCCCCAGTACGAACTTTGAGATTCTCTTCTTGGTATCTAAATCTGGAGTGGAAGATTTATGAATTACTCAAAGTGGTTATCTGATGGATGTATTAGGGAAATCCTTTTTGGAGGCTGGTGGGTTCGGCCCTGAAACCGCCAACACCTCAACAAATCTCGTGCCAGCAGCCCAAACCAATTTTGCTGGATACAGGAGAAATAACCGCGCCGTCTCCTTGGGCCGTAAAATGCCTACACCTTCAGAACTGTAAAAAACATTTGGAGATTTTTTCAGTTTTGTAGAACAAACTTCGCAATTGAATTTAGTCTTAAACGAATCAGCTCTTGAAAGAGGGGAGCGGTCCAAGCCATGTCTCACCCATAAAAGCAACTACGTGTTTTTCATTCTTCTGCTGTTGAAAATTATAAACACTAGATCGTCGATTGAATCAGTCGTTGTAAATTCGATCATGAGCTCATGGGATGCAACAACAATCAAATTTGTCTCTCAAGGACTGATTATAAAATTCTCTGACATGTATCAGCCAGCTATTGTCCCGATCCAGATTCTTCAACTTGGCCAACTTATCATACTTAGCGTTCCTGGAGGTAAGACTTGTAGCTCTATTTATCATTGAGAATCTTAGTTTGCTTTATTAGGAGCCTTTTGAAAGACGCATTTCTTAACTTACCTCTCTGGAAACTGAATGATTGCATTGACTGTCTTTTGTTTAGATGGTCGCCTAGTTGAAACATCAGCATTCTCATTCAAAGAATCCCGCACTATCCATCCTTTATGTTACTTGCATGTGGTATAGGTGAGAAGAAACGCAATAAAATGCTGTAGCGCAGGCATCCCAAAGGGAGCCGAAAACCACGACTTAGCTTCCCAGCCTTCAACTCTTGCCATCCAAACCCACTTGACATACAAGCAGCCAACTCGCCAACAACGATCAGACTTAACCAACTTGAAGTTCCAAAAACCAACATTGAGATCCAACCTGGCGCCATGCCAGATCGGGAGTCCCGATGTGGGTGACTTCCCTCCAAGCAAGCCGCCCGACATACATCAAACTTAACCAATTCGAAGCTTCGTTACAAACGAGTAACATCCATTCCAAGCAAGCGGTCTGACTTACATCAGACTTAACCAACTGAAAGCTTCGTCACGAGCGTTGGAAGCCAGTCTGGCGCCACGCCAGACTGGACAGCCATAAACAGGTAACTTTCACCCAAGCAAGCCATCCAACTCAGCCGACAGGTTAGAGCCCGTTTCCCAAGAGCTAAACCCATTCACGTTCATGCAAGGAATACTCAAAACCACAAGCCGCGACAGATATGGAGACAACCAGTTCCTGGATCAAATAGTCCCGACAGCATACCGTTGGCGCCACGGACCGAATGGTCTCGACGGCATACCGCTGGCGTTCCGGGATACGACCCTCAGCTATGTGCCAACTTAAAAATTTTGAAACGGCCTTACAACTGGCGCTTTTACCGAACATTGAAACCCAGAAGGTAATTAGAGTCAATTTGAAGAAAATCTCACTTTACTGATAAATATGAGAAGGTTACATTTCAAGTGTGTGATCGACCCTAGTTTCCGGCGCGCTAGCATGCCAAGGCGAGAGCCATGACAACATTCCAGCAAGGGAGGTTGAGACTTGGTTGGAGCTCGCCTTGAGTCGCAACCCGCACTCCCCTATAGTATTGGTGGGATTCGGCACCTCCCTCATACCAAGCACTCTACCCAGGCTGGTAAAGCACGTTTTTCTCTCTAAAATTTTCTCTTTCTAGAAAGTCATTTTCTCTCTCTAGATTTTATTGATCCCCAGGCTTCCTTTAATCATGCCTAGATCGTGTGAGGTGATTGCACATCGATATGAGCTCTCTGGACTTCGCTAGAACCGATCAAAGATTTTCAGCCATAAGAACTTGGCGCCGGCTGGATTCTGGTCACAGTGGCGTCGGAAGTGGCGCCAGGGACAATGCTGGCGCCAGTGGCGTCGGAAGTAAAGCTTATGAAAATAGCTTTACAACAAATGTGGAATGCAGGATCTAAGCATACACTACAGAGTCTACCACACACAAATTAACTGATTTGAGAGCAAGTGATAGACGGCAAAATCATTTTCCGAGTCTGTGCTGCTCTTCTTTTCTTTGGGAGCAAAAACTGTTTTATTTGTACATGTGTCTGGTTAAGTCATACATCTCTCTATATTTTCTCCCTCTCTCTACATTTATTTTTGTCTGGATTTTGTTAGCTATATATATATATAGCTCAGTCTGCTGAAGAATCACGAGAAGGACTACGCTAATGTACTTAGTCTTATTTACTACCCACTAACTGCATTTAAGGTTGGTACTTCTTCCTCCGTTACCAGTTACTGCAACGATGGTCAACTGGGCCCTCGTGGCTGTCCGGGATGCCAGTCCATATACGGTCCCGTATGCTGTTTGTTACGTCCTCTTTCGGGTTACAGTCCAGTCACGTAATCCCAGCAAGGTCTCACAAGTCGTTTCGTTACGGTCCAATCACGTAATCCTGCAAGGTCTCGCAAGTCGTGTCGTTACGGTCCCCCTTGTGGGGCCTTCCACAAGCTCCCGTAGCTGCTTTGTTTGCGGCCTCTTTGGTTCATGTTTGCGGGTTGTTTGCGGTCATGTTGTGGGTTGTTTGCGGTCATGTTGCGGGCCTCTTTCACTTGTTGAAAGGGTGGTCGCGTTCACCTCTTCCAACACTCGCTCTTGAATCGATGCCCTTTCTCATCTAACTCCCATTGCCTTCCTGTGCTTATCAAACAATGTCTTTTCGAGGGGCTTGGTCAGATTATCTGCCACCATGTCAGTAGATCTAATGTGTTCAACTTTTATCTCTGATTTGGTTATCAAATCTTTGATGTGGTGATACTTTTGAGGGATGTGCTTTGTTCATGAATGGAACACTGGATCATGTGTAAGATGGATCGCGCTTTGACAGTCCATCATAATCGTTGATGGTTCATGTTGCTGCACTCCAATGGCTTCCAACATCATTCTCAGCCATATAACTTCGTTGCCACACTTGGATGCTGCAACATATTCTGCCTCACATGAAGATTGAGCAACTAGCATCCGCTTCTTGCAAATCCATCTTACTGCTCCTTCGCATAAGATCGAACAACCACCTGTTATCGACTTGTTGTTGTCCTTGCATCCTGCCTAACTCACATCATTGTAGTTTCGTAGGATGAAATCATCCTCGCTTGTGTATCTCAGACCAAGCTCAGATGTGCCCTTCAAGTACTGTAGTACTCTTTTCGCCATCTTCCAGTGATGGGTGCGTGGATTTGAAGAGAACTGACTCAGTCTGGTGCAGACCGTAAGATACATCAGACTGCCAATCAGGTAGGGACTGTCTTTCATTTTTTCTTTCTCCAGTCTTCCCTCATCAGTCCTGCACCACTTATCATTGGCGTAGCTTTCTCCTTACAGTTCGTCATGTTGTAATCTTTTAATATCTTGCGAGCATACTCACTTTGCCTTACATGAATGGTTCCTCTTTGTCTGTCTCTCACAATCCACAGACCCAAACACTTTTTGGTTTCGCCTAGGTCTGTGATTTTGAAGACTAGAGAGATTCCGTAGTTGACCTCTTCGATCAAATTGTGATAGTTTTCTATCATCAGTGAGTCGTCCATAAAGATAGTCATGATGAGAATTTTGTTGTTTGGTCTCTTGATGTAGACGTTGTTGCAATCTGGCTGAATGGGCATTAACCCGAGCGACTTCAAAAGCGCATAAAGCTTTTGGTACCATGCTTGTGCAGCCTGCTTCAAACCGTAGATGCATTTGTTCAAGCGACACACTTGAGTACGCAGTAGGGTGATTACTGTCAACGAAGCCTTTAGGTTGCTTCATGTAGATTTCTTCCTTCCAAGTCTCCATGAAGGAAGGCCATCTTTACATTGATCTGTTGGCGATATTTCCGTTGACGAAGTTGATCCTGGGTTGTATGGCTGCTAGAGCCATTATAGCTGCTTGTCTCGTTGGATCGAGTTTCTGTTAAGTGCTACAGTTGAATCAGATGTGGTATGCAATTGGCTCTCATACCATGAGAAGAAACGTAGTAAAATGCAGAATGCAGGATCTAAGCATACACTACAAATTCTACCACACAAATTAATTGATTTGAGAGCAAGACAAGCGAATGCTGAATGAGAGTGATAGACGGCAAAATCATTTTCTGAGTCTGCGCTGCTCTTTTTTCTTTTTTGGAGCAAAAACTGCTCTATTTGTACATGCGTCTGGTCAAGTCATATATCTCTCGATATTTTCTCCCTCTCTCGACATTTATTTGTCTGACTTTTGTCAGCTATATATAGCCCAGCCAGCGGGCGAATCACGAGGACTATGCTAATGTACTTAGTCTTATTTACTACACCAACTGCATTTAAAAGGTACTTCTTCCTCCGTTACCAGTTACTGCAATGATGGTCAACTGGGCCCTCATGGCCATTCGGGATGTCAGTCCATATACGGTCCTGTAGGCCATCTGTTATGTCCTCTTTCGGTTGACGGTCTCGCAAGTAATTTCGTTACGTTCCCTTGCGGGGCCTTCTGCAAGCTCCCGTAACTGCTTTGTTTGCGGCTTCTTTGGTTCATGTTTGTGGGTTGTTTGTGGTCATGTTTGCGGGCCTCTTTAGCTTCTTGAAAGGGTGGTCTGGCTCAGCTCTTCCAACAATAGGCTGTAATTTGCTCTTTTTTAATCATCTAGATGCAACTTCCAAAGATGTCCATTGCTGTGAGGTACCTGGATAGTTGAGTTGATCTTTCAACCTGCTTTGTTTTCGTATTTGGTCATGTTTTCTTGCTTTTCATGCATTGGGCTCTGTCAATCGTCAGATTTAGTTCAGAATTTCCCAAATCATCGCACGAAGCAATATATTGAACTTGAGCGTTGATTAAGCAGAATTTACTACAATGGCTGGACGGCGTCTCAGAGAAGCTATCACAGCTACGCTAGTTGAACAAGGATACAGCACAAATATTGAAGTGGTCATCTCAGGGCTCACCAACACGTATTCACAGTATGTCACCACTTTTGAGGAATACCAGGTTCAGCGTTACGAGGCAAGTCCACAATCTACCCATTTCTTGATAGACGCTTTAATATCTTGCATTATCATGAAACAGCACTAGTTTGAGCTCAATTTTATTAACATCCAAGGGCACAATAACACATTCAGACAGCAAACAATGAAGTATTATCGATTGAGTTCAATGTAGCTATGATCCAATCATACAACATCACTTTGCCCTCAGGCGTCAAGACAGGACTTCACTTTAAAATACTGCCTTATCCTTAAGAGACTAACTCCTTTTCATGAAGTTACTACCTTTTATTATATGTACATAACTGACTATTTCACTCTTAGATGAAAAAGCAGCTAACTTAGCTTTCGAATTGCAGACTTAGACAATATTATTTTACAATTGCTTTTTGGTCTGATGATGTCACGTTGGAGTAAACTATTTACACCAGAAGAGCAGTATTTGTTTGTTTCAAGTCCTTTTATGTTGCTCAAAGTCTTATTTGCTTTCACAGGGTGCGTCAACGTTGTACGGACCTCACACACTGAGCGCTTACATCCAAGAGATGAAACGACTTGCCATAGCTCTGGCAGGAGGATCAAGCGTCGATCCGGGTCCCACGCCTCCATATCTGGTTGATCAGCTGGTAGGATTCCTTCCAGGAGTAGTTGTTGACAGCACGCCTGCAGGCATCAACTTTGGAGATGTGAAACAGGATGTGCCACAGAATGCCTCGTACACAGCAGGTGATGTGGTGGAAGCCGTCTTTTGGTCAGCCTGCCCACGAAACGATCTCTTTACTAACGCAACTTTTTCTTCAGTGGAACAACAATCAACCAATGGCAATTGGATACCAGTATTCGATGATGAAGATTGGGAGCTGCGCTTTCTATGGAGCCGTCCATCATCCTTGAGTCCACAGAGCTTCGCTACGATCCGCTGGGAAATTCCTACAATGGCAGCACCTGGCATATACAGGCTTCGACATTTTGGTGCTGCCAAGCCGCTTATAGGCAGCAGCCTGAACTACTTTTCTGGCACATCTTTGACATTTACGGTCTCATAGCTCAGCAAATTTCCTCACGAGAATGCAATGTACAAAGCAAATGAAATTCTAAAACTCCCATTTAGTTCATCCAGAATCTCAAGGTTGGCTCACTTGGTTAATTTCGCATCCAAAGTTTCTTTGGTCCCAAGTTCAAGCTCCCCTTAGAAACCAAGATACATTTAGTTCATCCAGAGAGGATAAGAATTTCATCTCTTTGCTTTCGATTTTTTCTGCTCTTATGAAAATCCTACAAAGCACGCCGAAGATATGCAAATGGAAGAAACATAGACAAGCAATAAAATGATCTTAGAAGGAAAGATAATATCTAGTGAGCAAATGTCCCACTTCATGGATGCAACATGCATGAATAGTATACCTCTAAGAACACATAGCATCACTCTTAGTGACATGATATTTCATAGTAATAGCACCACAAAAAAGAACGTATAGATTCATTGCATAAGTTACATGAGTAATTTGTGAGTACAATACATGTTCACTTTAAAGTAGAATGTATTGCTGGTAACTTATTGTGATGATTTGCTAAAAACAAAGATTCTATTCTTAGGTGAGTTTAACCACCAAAACAAGTTCTTTCTATGGCTATTTAAAAAAAAATGCAGTCTTTGTTTTCTAATTTTGCAACTATTTGAATGCCCTAAATAATGCAAATATTCTTGCCTATTAGTTCTATATGTCAACGTGAAAGTCTTCTTGATAAGAAGCCTCATGACGGGGGCAAAATCAGTTTCTTGATATGTAATGAGAAATGAACGTAATAGTAAAGTAATGTCCGATATTAAATGTGTTTTGATTGCTAGCTTCTGTGTCATATACTTTTGATTATGTGTTAAATGTCTTAATGTTATCCAATAACAAAATTTAATTCCACTTGAACTCACAAGGGTTATGCGTGTTTTCACTTTGGAGGGCCTTTTTGATGGATTTGTAGCACCCATTCCCATCCTTTTCATCTGTCCTCTATCTACCCCCTTTAATTGTTGACGGGTTCATATGAGAAAATCTACACCAAATACCATATGGTGCGGACAAAAGCCAACAATTGAGCATATGCAAATATTTGGGTGTAAGGCAACATACATTCATTAGTTCCATATGTCAACGTGAAAGTCTTTTTGATAAGAAGCCTCATGACGGGGGCAAAATCAGTTTCTTGATATGTAATGAGAAATGAATGTAATAGTAAAGTAATGTTCGATATTAAATGTGTTTTGATTGCTAGCTTTTGTGTTATGTGTTAAATGTCTTAATGTTATCCAATAACAAAATTCAATTCCGCTTGAACTCACAAGGGTTATGGGTGTTCTCACTTTGGAGGGCCTTTTTGATGGATTTGTAGCACCCATTTCCATCCTTTTCATTTGTCCTCTTATCTACCCCCTTTAATTGTTGACGGGTTCATATGAGAAAATCTACGCCAAATACCATATGGTGCGGACAAAAGCCAACAATTGAGCATATGCGAATATTTGGGTGTAAGGCAACATACATTCATGTCCCAGAGGATACCAGAAAGAAATTGGATCAAAGGAAAAACTCGAGCATTTTTGTAGATTACCCCAACAACGCGTGTAGGGCTACAAAGTATACGATCCTGAGAAGACGAAGTTAGTGTTGTCATGAGATGTCCTCTTTGATGAAGTGAGCAATGGAAATCAATCAAGTATAAGCAAGGAGAGGTCACACACATGTGGTCATTATGGATGGGGAATGGGACAATCTTGCTAGATCAACAAAAACTAGGAGCATGAATGATGACAGAGAAATAGGCCAGGAAGAGGAGAAAGTGCAACTAACGATACAAGAGAGGTTGGAGGGACCAAGAAGATCGATTAGGGAAAGGAGACCACCCAAGAAATACTTGCACTCTATGTAGACGACATTTTTGTCATTGGATAGGGCAAGAAAAATTTATGAGAACTCTTGTTTTAGAATTTAGAATGCAAGATTTGTTTCCCATAGGCACGCTCCAGGACCCAGATGTTTGATTGAAATCTGAAATGTGCCTTGCTACTCAGCAAGAGAGATAAGATATGAACCAACGACCTTTCAAGAAATTGGTACGATCGTAACATGTATGCCATGGTAAACACAAGGCCGGATATTGCAACAATTGCTACAAAGATAAGCCATTATCTACGGATCCAGGTGAAGGACATTGGGAAGCAAGTAAAAGAGTGATAAAATATCTAAAGGGGACTCATCAATTTGGCTTGGTCTTCAAAATGTCAGAGGAGGCAATGATCGGGTACGTGGATTCAAGTTGGGTTGGGGATCATAGAAGATCTATATGCGGGTATGTTTTCATGATGAGAGGAGGATGTGTAAGTTGGAGCTATAAGAGACATGCCTCCATAGCATTTTCATCCACTGAGGCAGAGTACATG